>JXCR01036521.1:4005-76880 GCA_002079205.1 Phalaenopsis hybrid cultivar
TTATTATTGTGCTAATGTCCTTTAAAGTTTATTTGGATAAGAGAAGATTTTTTCTTTTTTTTTTTTTTTTGGTTTTAATTTTAAAACTGACGACATATCAGCGATATAGTGCCATATGATAGCAAAGAGTTTAATTTCTTATGATCAGATCGCGAATTCGAACAGTACCTATTTTGACAAAATAATTTCTTGCTAAGTTTGAGTATTTGACTATATAAATGCATTTTGTGGCATCAAAAGAAGTAGGAGATATTATCAGCTGACTAAGGGAAGAAGTGGTGGTTTGGAGAGTATCTTCATTAGGGTTTCTCTTCCTCCCTTGAGGTTGAGTTCCTACGGGCTTTCCTTCCCTATTTCATTGTATTTTCTTACACGTTTTGAGAGATATTGTATGGGAGAGGGATTTGCTACTATGGAATAGAGATTAAATTATAATTTATGTTATTGTCTTTCAATTTTATTTTCATCAATGATTTTCATGGAATATTTTTCAAGTGTTCTTTCTATCATGTATAGCTTCGCACTTATGTGATTTATGCAGTGTGGTTTTTGTGGTTTTCTTGGATTTTTACTTTCCATGTATCAATTTCTTGAAAAATTAATGATTAAGTTATTGTTTTAACTATAGATTTTAATTTAATCATGATCTGGATGATTTGGATGTTAACATATGTCGTGATCTGTCACTCCTGCCTGTTGCATAGAAAAATGAAATGGATAACAACAAAATCCAATTAAAAATAGACATATTCTATTCAGGTTTTGTAGCCTAAAAAAAGCATCAAAATAAATTTGTGTGATTCCATGGGAGTTGAGAAAGCCTTGACTTCATGAATTCTAGACTTCTTTTTACCTAGGTGTAGACTTAAGGAGGACATTCTGTCATTGTTGACAACTATCACATAGGGAAAGTTTAGGAAGACCACAAACTAATAAAATACCTAAATGATAGGGGTGTGAGCCTCATATCTCTTGACTAACCATAAGATTTATCTAATGCTATTTTCTGTGTTTTTCAACCTTCCTACCTTCTATTTTTGCATTTTATTTGGATTGTCGAAAATCATCTCCTATGTGTAATCACACAACACAAGAATTAGAAGATTAGTAAACTAGAGATTCACCCATTAGAGTATTTCTTAGTCCTTTCCTTGTGGGATTAATATGTGTTACTCTTTAATTGCATTATTATTTGACACATATACTTACATGAGGAACTGAATTTCTTCATTGTAAGTTTTTAGCTCGTAAATTAGTGCTAGTCCTACTTATGCTCTCATCTAACTTGAGACTCCATCAATGTGCAATGTCCAACATTGGTCATTGATATCTGCACCTTTGCTTATTTTACTTTGTTCAAATAAGCTTGTTAGGAAATTTGTTGTGGCCTGAACTTTGATCGTTATAAGGGGAATGTAGGTGACGTTGTATTCACTAAGTTGCACACCCTAATTCAAGATCCATGGATAGTTTATGTTATGTGAGCATGGATTTGAGTGGATGGTCAGTGATAAATCAGATAAGGTGCATTGGGAAAGATGATCAGAGCTTGTGAGTAGATTCAATTACAACAAATGCTAGCTTTTTCATAATATGGTACTTAACCTCAGTGCCTTTTTGGACCCGACTAATGTATTATATTGGGAAAAGTTTTCACAGTTTCATCTGGACAAAGAGCAAACTAATAGATTTGAGATAAAGTCCCAAATATAAAGAGATTCATTATTTTAGTTTCAAGTTCTATAGCAGTGGAGGCAAGGCGAACAAATTTTTAGGCTTTGGAATGCATGCTCACATTCAATCGAACATTCAAAACTTTATATTTTCTCATTGATTTGAAGAGTATTGAAAATTTTTTGTTGACTTTGAGATGAACCAAACATGCTAGGGGATGTTATCCAATTGGTCAACATTTGCACTTCCTTAGCATTTCAAGGAGTTGGCAAGTCCAAGAGCATTTTTCCTTCTCCAAATTGTCCTTTATTCCTTTTAGCATCAAAAGTTATTTGAGAAATTTTCCGGTCGATTTTGTAATATACATTTCAGTGGATTTAATTTCATATTATATTTTTTTGAGTGTTTTAAATGTTTCTTCTAGATTGTTTATATGTTGTTCTACCAACTAACTTTTAACTAAGATATCACTAACATATACTTCAATAAGTTTTCCTTTATCTTTAACATAGATTACATCCATCAGATGTCGGTAGGTAGCCCCAACATTTTTTAGTCTTAAAAACATTATATTATAACAATATAATCCTTGACTTATGATGAAGGCAGTCTTCTCTGCAACTGTTGTGTGCATCTAGATTAAATGCTAGTTAGAGAAAACTAATTAATGAATAGTTGACTTTAGAATCTGCCAGTTCATCGATCCTCATAAGAGGTAACTGTCCTTAAGTCAAGCAGAGTTCAAATTCAAGAAGCCTAAGGACATTATCTATTTTTCATTTGACTTCTATAACATGAGCACATTGGCGATCTAGGACAGTTATTGCACCTCCGGATGTAGCCCACCTCCTTGAACTTCTGTACTTCCTTTAGAATTGGTCTGACAAAACACATGTTCAAAGTTTATATCTTCTCCTTTATTGGCCACGTGAGTGAATTGACATTTAGGTGGTGGCATGCTATGTTTATTATAATTTTTGGCATCCTTGCTTCAGACCCAACAAAAACATCCAGATGCTCTTGGAGGGTTTTAATTGGCAAATCCTTTTGCCCAACATCAAACCTCTCAATAATTATATATTTTTTTCCTTTTATTTGAGGTCAATGACGATCTTGATTGTAATTTCATAGATTTTAAGACCCCCTTTTCATTACTTTTGAATGTTGAACATTTCTTGCTCCATACCACTGACTACCGAGAGGTAACATGTCTAAGTTTGCTCCAGGTTTCACAAAACGCTCACTATCTACCTATCGCATGAAAACCTTGCTCCACGTGGTAGGAGGAGACCATGGCTCAAAATTTATTGAGCATCAGGAAGTTAATGATCACATTGTAAGGTGGAGGTTCAACAAACACCTGAAATTCATTAATGTTAATGAATTGACGGTCACTTTCTCCTCAAGTGCATGATATCTCAATTATCCCCAAGGCCTCCTTTCATTTTATAGAAAATCAGTACAATGGGTTGGCTGGTGCAACTTGCTCATCTGATAACAAATGAATTTTTTTAAAGTCTGATTTGAACAACATGTTTCTCAAACTATCTTTATCAACCAAAATTCTACCTACCTGTTAGTTTTTAATATTCATAGTAACTACTATGGAGTCATTGTGAGAATTCATTTTGCGGAGCAAATATACATCAGTAAGGATAATTGGGGGATGAGGCTTCCATTTTGAAGCGAAAGAAACAACACAATATTCCCTTGCATGGAGCCTCTAATAGTCAACTCTTTTTAATTGAGTCTCTACCTTGTATAGCTACGATAATCCCTACTATGTAGATAGTGTTGGTCTGGATAAGCTCATCTTAGTCATCTTCTGTAGGGGCTTTCCAATGCATTTGGGTTTACACATCTGGGCCCATAAACTATTTAAGCTTTTTGGCTTCAATCAATTCTTCAACTGGGCTTTGGAGGTGTATGCACTTCTCCATGTCATGACCATGATCCTTATGATAATTGCTAAGTTTTTTTTGTAATATGAGGGAAAAATTTGGTTCTTATCAGCAGAGCCTTCTTAAAATATTACTTTTCTTGAATATCTTCTACCAACCTCAATATTCAAACCCTCATTTGAGTGGGTTTCACTGTTCCTTGATTGTTAAATCATTCATTATTTGATTGATTCTATTATTGTGAACTTCTAATGGTTTCTATATCATCACAAGACGGTCAATCTCTTTTATGTTTAGGGTAACGACCGTGTTTCTGTATCCGTCCATCATTTTTGTGAAATCTATTTATCTGAGAAATGTTTGGATTTCTCACCATTTGTATTGCAGGTGAACATATTCCTTCACTACAATATGATTATTGGCTAACTCCAAGAGTTTTGGCAGAATATCGGGTTGTCGTAAACCTAGAAAGTATTTTAATTATGCAATTCTTTACTCTTGTACTAGGGCAGTCTTTGCTACCATAGGCTCCAGATTTCATACTTATATCATCTCTTTCTAGATTCAAATGACATATGTTTAAAGGCTCTCATTTGAGCCATGTTTGACATGTCACAATGCATGTGAATCCTTGCTAGGATTTTGAGCACTAGTTAATTGCACCATAAAAATCTTTTTAATATCACCTACAGAATTGATAATTTCTATCAAGATTTCTTCCTATTGCACCATAAAAATCTTTTTAATATCACCTACAGAAGTGATAATTTCTATCAAGATTTCTTCATATCACTTGAGGGTTGAAACCCTCAAAGTGGAATAGAACAAATGATACTTCAACGCCTTTTAAAAGGCATATAGTCAACTCAAAGGATGTTATGTGGTCGATTGGATTGCTCTGACCCTTGTAGGACTATAAGGATGAAACCTTGAACTTCTTTAGGGACTCAACATCACAGCCACAAGAATGCATTCAATGGCCAATGATAGTCTTTCATTTGCTTGACCTCCCCTAGGTCTGATCCTTAGTATGAACCTAACGCTGTTATGATTCTTGGATTCGTGAATTCGTTCGACCCTTCTGAGCATTTGGTGGCCTTGGAGTTTAGGTGCTCGACATTTTAGTTTTTAAGGAGATTGTGCTCTCCCCCAAGTATAGTGCGAGTTTTGTTATTTGTCCCATTATCCAATTTTAAAGTTTCTAAATTCTGAATTTATTGTTGCACAAATTCTCTGACGAACTCCATGTTATGGGTTCTTATTAAGTTGGTTCCTTCTTTGTGGTACGCTCCTCTTGTTGACAACATGACTTCAAGCTCACCGCACCTTTAAGAATTTTGAATCCTAAAATGTCATATGGATCACACCCATGGACTAGAGTGTTTGATAGTTGAGAGAAACAAAAAGAGAAGTGAGAAAAATTGTTAACACAAGTTCTCGAAAAATAAGTTTTACTAAGAATTACTCCATTTCTAAGTTAATTCAACTTCAAACTGGCTAAAAAAACTGAAAAAAACATAAGATATCCTTGGTTTGCTACTTAATATTTTAGTTATATTTTTTTTAATATCTTAAAATTTTTTTTAGCTACAATTCGAAGTTCTTATGTTATGAAATCTCATTATTGAAGCATTAAGGTTAATATTTCCTAAATTATATTTATCCTCCATAAAAGTAACTTTTGATAAGCAGATTGAATTATTTAGAGTTCCTAGTAGGGGTTACCATATTAACATTAATTTTTTTACTGAGTTATGTAAACTACTTTTAATTTTGTAAAAAATTATAGATTTTCAAAACGTCTGTAACATGCAGTAGCAATAAAATTGATAAAAGTAGGTAATTGTGGGAAAAAGAAAGTACAAGAATAGTCACAAGAACCTAAAAAAAATATATAATAACATAATGTGAATAGCAGGTATGGAACATGTGTAGTAGTGTGTCATCCAAGAAAATTAAATCATTGAATTAAGAAAATCTCACTACATATATGGCTCAAAACATATACAATATGTCATGCTATGGGAAATCAATAGGGAGAACAACACACAAAACAAAGCTCAAACACTTTTGATAAAAAAATCAACAATACATTAGTAACCTTAGGAAAACAAGTCACGTATGATTAATAGAGACAACAATGCACAAACACACGATACAAGACACCTTATATTGTATGAGTTACCCAAGCCACTGACATAATCTCTTGGACTACACTCTACCGACACAGAATGCAAGCACACACCTTAGGTGAAAGCAAATAATAATGCTAAAGTTGCATAGTAACAGTGGGTCTCCTCCATCTTGTCATCCTCAAGAACAAAAAACACAACATGAGGTAAATTTGGAAATGTTACTATCATGATTAGTCTTTGCACCTCTTGAATGCATTGATGCATGTAACCATACTACTGCTGGTGTGGCATTGCATATTGTTGAGTTAGCCGATTTACATCATGCATCTCTAGCAACATCCCATTTAAATGCCTTATCACCTCAGCAATATATGGGTCAAATTTTGATCTCCCGAGATGCTGAGAAGAGCTCTCTCCTATCTCATAGGATGAACTTCACATAGAGCCAATCGAAAAAAAAGGAAGTTCTAGTGATGGCCTTTTGTGGTGGCAGTAACTCATCTCTACTCCCTCCAACAATCCCCTCTCTATAAAATAAGGCACTGATCAGTAAGGATATAATATTAATTTGGTTTTAGGTGCCATGAACAAAAGATAGGCCGTCATGAATGATATTTTGGCTAAAACAAGTGAACTATGCCAATAAGAAATGAATTGTTTGCCAAAAGTATGATAAAGGAAATGGAAAGTAAGTTCTTACCAAAAAGAATGTAGTGGTGGAAAAAAAGTCCAAGATCTCCAAAAAAAACTTTGAAAAGTGGAATCTAAGGATATAATATTACTAAAACCTAATAAAACTTGTTTGATCTACAATAATATAATTGATTCTAGTGAGGGAAAAGCTAATCTAGCTATAGGTGTCCAAAAAACTAAGTACATTTCCTTATCCTCTTTTTGATCCAACATTATAAAATCAGCAAGAAAGGTGAATTTGTCTACAGTAACAAATAAATTTTCAACAATTCTCTGAGAATGGGCCACAAATTAGACCACTAGCTATAAGGGCAGGGGTCTGAAGGAATGGAAGTGGAAGTTTCTCATAAATCAATTTGAATGTTAAATAAAATTCTTCCTAATTTTTGTTTCAAATCAGTGTTGTCACTCTTATGGCTCTCTCTCTTATTTCTTGACTTATCCTTTTTTTAACTACTTTAAACTATTCTTAATTTTGATCTTTTAGGTTCACCTCAATATTGCTAAGGACTATTGGGGGTCTATTGTTCATTGAATTTCCTAGCTCTGCTATTTATGTTTAAAGTTTCATAATGGCTACAACTTAACTTTATAATTGCTTCTCTAATTGAATTTCAAATTTCTCAATAGATGGCATTTTTTAAGCAAGCCTAAAATTAGCTTGAAATCTTAGTGGTTAAGGCTGCCTCAAAGGGTTATTTGTTTGGTTGTGTCAGTTACCTACAAGATTACTTAAGGTTTCCCCTAATTCTAGTTAATATTTTTCCATGCAAAACTAGGATGGTTTTTCCAGCCTGAGTTGTAGGCATTGGAATAAAGGTTGTCTTGATTTCCTATGTCATTCACAACTTCTATAGTGGCAAAGCTAGGATCTACCACTAGTCTGTACATCAATCCTTCACTTAATGGTGATACTAATGGTTACTTTACCATCACATTATTCAATTTCCTCAAAATGGCTGCTTCTTGAGTTGCTAGGATAGTCAAAACATCAATATCTTGCAAACAAGCTACTTTTGTTGGGTTCTCCCTATCAGAGGGTCACTAAAAACAATCATTTGAATTTATTTTTCAGTTTATAGGCTTAATTAAATGATTTTTCCACTAGGGAACCTCTTGCAGCT
Source organism: Phalaenopsis hybrid cultivar (assembly GCA_002079205.1). Lineage (NCBI taxonomy): Eukaryota > Viridiplantae > Streptophyta > Magnoliopsida > Asparagales > Orchidaceae > Phalaenopsis > Phalaenopsis hybrid cultivar. The sequence goes on from JXCR01036521.1 coordinate 11,533, forward strand.
GCAACTACGATGTATCTAAGTGAGCCTACAGTTGTGTTGTAAGAAGTTTGGATAATCTAACAATTAGACATGGCATGGTGTGGAACCTTTCTAAGTTGTTCCTTGAATCCTTATCAAGCTTCATAGATGGTTTCCGTCTCTATTTAGACAAAAGGTGTGTTATCATTTCTCAGATTGGCATATTTGCAGTGGGTACAAAAAAGTTTGCTATGAATTTTTGGGTCGTGTCATTCAAAGAGGAAATAGATACATGGGGTAAACATTTTAACCACATCTTATTTGTATCCCATAAAAATAATGAGAAGACCCACTATATAATAGTATTGTAGTAGACAAGATCATACTGGAAGGTGGCACATAGCTCAAGAAAGTTAATAAATGAAGGTTTGAGTGTTGAAATGATGTACCACTAAATAGGTTGTTTTGGACCATTTGAATTATGACATAATTTATTTCAAACATATTTGCTTCAAGTATAGGGTAATCAATGCAAAGATGGATCTCTTATATTTATGGGTTGCCATAATCTCTAAGGGGTTTCATGATGGGATCTTGAGGATTAGCTATTGTTATGGGTATGTTGGTGGAAATTTTTGTTCTCTTTAGATGTCTATAAGTGAGATCAATCTCAGGGTCAAAATGGGTAAGATCAACCTCAATTCCCTATGCTTATAAAATGATAGAATCAACAGAGTCAATGCAGCAATAATTCATAATGACCCATAGGAATCAGTCAACAATCATTCATGCAAAACACACAACACATGCAAAAGTAATTAAAATAGACTCATAGCAAATATTTATTTTTTGCTTTTTAATTATTTTATTTTCTTATGCTTTCTAATTTTCAAGACCTACAAGAAAATATAAGAACAATATGGGTGCGAGCAAATATAAATATAATATAAAAAGAAAAACAAAAATTTCCAAACCTTGATTCTTAGAGTTTAAATCTAGTTCTCCTAAAATCAAAATTTTTTTAATACATTTCCATGTTACTAGTGTCAACAAATTGATGAGAGAAAAACTTATCCCTAAGCAATTTAACTTCTCATGAAAATATATGTGTCAAGTAATAATGCAATTAATGACTACAGTGTATCAATTCCACAAAGATAGTGTTAAGAACTAATGTTTAAACCTAGTTAGTGTGATAAAAAACAAAAGATGATTTTTTACAACCTTACCCAAACAAAAATATATATGATATCTAGGTTAGGAACACAGAAAATAACGGTAGGGAAATCTTATTGATATTCAAGGGATATGAAGTTCGTGCCCCTTTGATTTAAGTATTACGGTGGTTTATGGTATTTTTAAACTTTCTTCTATGTGATACTTGTCAATAAGGATAGAAAGTCCTTCTTATGCTTATTCCAAAATCAAAATAAAGCTACAATCTATGAAGTTAGGACTTCCTCAATCCCTACATCATCTTGAATATTTATTTTGATCCTAATTCTAGGCTACAAACCATTAATAAAATATGCCTATACTTACCCAATTTTTATGGTTAGTCATTTTATTCGTCTATGTAATGGGCAGGAGTCACAATTCACAAAATATGTTAATATTCTAATTTTCCAGATCAGGAGGAAATTATGTACTATGATTAACATAACAAACTAAGTCTTAATTCCACATGAAACCGATATAAAGAAAAAATCATCTGAGAAACCCAAGAAAACCACATTCCATGAATCATATGGGAATAAAAAGAAATATAGCTACACATGATAGAAAGAATACTAGCAAAAAATTCAATCAAAATCATTGTTTCAAGTAAATTTGCAAAAAAAAAAACTTACAAAATCATTGTTAATTAAGTCAATGGAGAATTTAAATCTAGGGACAAGATAATAATCAAATACATAAGCAAGGTAAAGATGTTGATAGAGAAGTTTACATAATTCTAGATTGAACATGTAAGTCGGAAAGAAAATAAAGTAGCAAAATGTGTATCAAAGATCATTTAATTTGGAGAGGTGATGCTCTAAAGGCTTCTCTAGCCGGCCATTGAAAAATTAGAAGTCATGAAGGTAGAAGCTGAGAGCATAAATAGTTGGATGGATCCCTTCATCCAATATATAGTGACCGGAAAGATCTTAGAGAAAATAACTGATTGAAGGATAAGCTATACAATATTCATCACTAAAGATAAATTTCTAAAAGTTCAACCATTTCATTGCTCATAACATAAGTTAGGGAGACTGAGGAAAAAGAAATCCTTGAGAAAATACACTCTACTGAATGTAGAAGTCATTTTTGAGAAAAGACCTTGGCACATCATGCTAAGTGGCAGTGCTACTTCTCGCCAACTCATAAAAAATGTAGAGGAATACTCTAGGAATTGTGAGTAGTGCCATAAATATCCTCCAGTGTAACATCTTCCAACTCAAAAGCTACAGTTGATTGTTAATCCCAAACCTTTAGCCATCACGTGACTCAACATCCTTGGGTTATTTCCCCCTTTAAATGCCCAAGCACAACTTCCTTATAATCATTGTGAACTACTTTTCAAATTATATTGAAGAAACGCCATCACCCACATTACTGGAAACATCATTTTAAACTTAATTTTGATGGACATCATCTATTAGTATGGTTTACCCCTTTTACTTTTCACCAACAATGAAACACGATTCACTAAACAGAGGGAACAGATTTCTGTTGAAGTTGGAGAATTAAACTAAAATTTACATCTCTACATCATTCATGAAAAATTAGACAAGCTGAGATTGCCAATAAGATAATCTTAGATCTATTAAGGAAGAAGGCTAAGGGAGTGAAAGGAAAATAGCCAGACATATGCCTATATGGCTTATGGCCCATCTGAACAAAACCATCCTCAATCACATGACAAAGATCTATCACTTTACCATGACAAAGCTACATGAAGGGTTTTAATAAAATCACCCTAGAAAAATATCGGCTTCTACCCCCAATGTGGTGTAGATTGACCAAAAGAAAATTTGGGACTACTAAAATAACGAACTTAGGTCCGCATAAGATTCACTACCCAAAACAAATTGATTCTACACGTGCCATCCAAATGGTTGACACAAATATTAAATGACTGATAGCAGAACCACGATGTCCAATTTGTGTACAAAAACTTAAAATTGACCCTCAGCGCTCAAACAATAGAAGATAATACTTCAGCTGGAAGAAGAATATTTAAATCAGCAAAAGAATTGAGAATAAAGTAATGTCATAATAAAGTAAATTAAATAAACTGTAAAACAGTTAAAATTGATCATAAGTCAAATTTTATTCATTTAATTGTTCGTTTATATGTATGAATAAAAACATCATGTACATTGATTCTGTTACAAGTATAAAAATAAAGAAAGAAAAACTTATGTATAGGATTTGTGGGGTCAAATGTTGAATGATTTGCTGTTTTCCACATTATTTCCTTTAGACTCCTCTCAGTGTTCTAACACTGAAGGAGCATTGAAGAGTTTCTTAAACTTATCCAAGTCAGTGTATTTGGGATTGAACATCTCAACTCTAATGAATTGGTCGATCTTCACCCTTTTACCCTCTTCTTAGTGAACAATTTGAGTGTCGAGAAACTTTTTAATCATTTTCATGGTGGACAACTTCTCTATTAGTTCTATTTTTTATTCTTGGATAACAAACACCCACTCAGACACTATCTCTAATTTTGTCTCAGCACCATCCAACTGAGCCTCTGCCCCAATTGTGCGATATTTATATCCTGAACAGGTGGTAGCCCATCGATATTGTGTTTTCAAGGTGATATCAATAAAGTCAAAGAGCAATAGTGCTCATAGGTGCTCAACAGAAGAAATTTTGAGTAATCCTAAAAGGTATGGGTACTGGGTCGGGTATCACGAACCCGTCATCCACAGCTACTAGTACCTTTAGTCTACCGATCGTGAAGGTAGTCAGTCCAACATGTCTTGAAATTCCCGTTCAACAATCCATGAATTGTGTCGCCTGTGAGGGATCTTGGTAGCCCTAAGGTTAATGAAAGTTAACTCTGTCTCTTGACTAAAAGCTCCATAAGGGGGGACTTATACCTGCCAGAGTGGCTAGGGATCCTCACAAAAAAAAGAGAAAGGGAGATTTAGCAACAAAGCTAGAAGTGCTCCAAACATAAGGACTTATATATCGTATGGGTAGAGGAGCCTTCTAACACCCTAGGCACACTAGACACCACCTATATAAAAATTTATGCTAGGCCAGTCGACCAGTCGAGTTGGACAAGCACAAGGGGCTTCTCCTCAGGACATGTAAATATGAATGCAATTATCTAAAAGGGTCCTTAAATTTTGCGGAGGCCCTATTATATGGCTTGGATGATATCCATGCTATGAAAACCATTTAAGGTCCGTCCCAAAAACCATGTAGGAAATAAAAGTGTAATTTTTAAAATCATGAATATATTAATCCTAAAAATTCATTTATCTTGAGTGATTAATTAGGATTTTTATATGGAAAAATTAGGAATTTAAGACTTAATGAGCCTATATTCCATTGTGAAATCCTATATCACAAAAAGAAACAAGGAAAAAAATGCAGGCATGCAAGCATACAGGCGTGCAATGAAGCAGAAAAATAAGCAAATCAAAATAATAAGAAAGGCCGGTGTCGTTGGGTCGGCAACATATCCCGAAAAGAAAAAGAAAAAGGTGGTTTGACTCCACATATACATGATCAGACCTAATTTTATACAACAAGATTAAATTTAGAATTAAGTTACAAGGCACGAGCATCAGCTCCTGGTCCTCTCCACCTGTTTCTCACACCAAGCACCTTAGAACCTGTGCATGTATCTTATTTTTGCTATAAGACTCTTCTATACTCTAAAAGTACATAGGTTGCATAAAAATAAGGTTAGTGGAAAAGCTCACATGCATATAAAATATAATGATCCATTCCTTATAAGTGAGGGAGCTAAATATCACCTGCAAGAATATTATTAGAAATCATTACTTGCTCCCCCCATATATGTACTTGTGTGTGCACATAGTGGCATGCCACCTTGCAGAAAAGTGCCCTAGCACACTACCATACATATGAAGCATGCAGTCAAACCACAACTCCAATGCAAAAGAAGGATGTCTTGCTAGGGCAACCAATCCCGCAAAGAATAATAGTCAGGCTTCAAAAAGACTACATAGCACCCTAAATCCTAGCCTAGCACACCATCTAATGAAAACTATTATAACCTAGTGCCTAACTTCATGGGGTAAGTCTCCAGCTACCGTATGACTTTGACAAGGTTGTCTAGCCTGCCCTGTTCTAAAGATCTAACAGATCTAAAGAATGTCATGCAATATGGATTTTAAGGAAGGATTGACCTCACTTATGGCCTATTTTGCTACATGCGTATTTTTTAAAGTATGGCAAATGTAGTAAGCAAAAATAAAATTTTATAATTTGGAATAAGGGCCAATAAATTTGAGCCCACAATATTCAAGGGTGACACGAGTTAGATCCCGTGGATCCTTAGCACAATCATACTCATATCAATCTTGATGACTTAACACACATTACTCACTAGGATCAACGAAGCAAGAAATGATCATTAAGGCATCTCGACCGACACAGGGTCACACTCTTAATAAGCAAGACATCTATTGAGGCGAATGGGCAAGCACACAAACATAAAAAAGCCCACATTATGATTGTTTGACTGAGGTACAAAATAACTGCAACGGTCACCCAAAAGGGTGAAGAAACATCATGCAAATGAATGCAAGGATGTCACATGCAACATGCAAAAAGTGCACCAAGGTGGTGAGGGTGTGTGCCATGGAGGGAGTAACTTAGAAAGATGGGCATGCACTGACCTCACTTTTGGTTGAGGTTTAGTTTTTCCTCTTTAGTTGCCTTAGATCTAGCCATAGGACTTTCCTGTTGACTATTCTTAGAAAACTAGAAAAGGAACCCTCACCATTCCCAAACTCTTCTCTACTCAACTTGAAGTTCCACATATTGGTCCTAACCTCTACCACTTAGTAGGCTACACTCCTCCTTGCTCAACTTGAAGTTTCACATATTGGTTCTAACCTATAACACTTAGTAGGTGGGGTCAATATAGGGGAGCTCAAGGGGAGTTTTCATAGGACTGCTTGCCCTTATGGTTGAGCCTTGGTGCTGGAGCAAAGGCACTTACTTTCACTCACTCTCACTCACAATCCCTCACAAACCTAAACCTAATATTTGTTGACTTTGATCCCTTGATCCTTTGGGAGATTCATGTAGATGGTCCCCTAAACCCACTAGCCCTAAGCTAGGGTTTAGCTAAGACAAGTACATAGAGGATTCAAATGGGGATTCCATTGGTCCATAGCTCATGTAGGGTGGTTGATACCCCAACCCTACCAAAATACCCAATTTGACCATTCACCCCTAAACCTACTCAAATTACCTAAACACCGCCGAATCCCAAATTTGGTCAAAATCCTGAAATGCACCAAAAATATCCAAACTTATTCAAAAATTATTTCAAACCTTTTTAAAATACACAAATTGCCCAAAACCACCCGAAATTACCAAAATACCCCCAAATTGCCAAAATTACAAAAATACCCTTGACACCCCAAAATTTCCCAAAACATCCAAAATCACTCCAAATGTATCCAAAACAAATTTGGACCCTTCAATTGAACTCAATTTGGCCAATTTGACAATTTTTACCAAAACCCTTAAATTGCTTTTAAAGGCCAAATTTCTTCAAATTCTCCTCAAATGTCCATCAATTAGGGCCAAATTTTCTTCAATATCAATCCTAAGCTTAAATTCACCTTTAATATGAGCAACTTAAATGCAATCTAAGCTTAATTGGCCCATGCTTTGAGCCCAGTTTTGTTCTAAGTCAAACTCTCAATTTTTGCTACATGCTTGATCCCACCAAATTGAACCCCATAACCTACTCAATTTGCCACAATTTATGTTGAAAACTCTTCATAAAAATTCTACACATGAAACTTAACCTTAAATTGGTCTTGGTGAAGCCTCAATTTCATTTAATTTTGACCTAAGTCTAACAGCCCCAATTTTGCCCTAAATTGGCCGTACCTCAAAATACCACCAAATTGATTACCTTAGCCCCAAAATTGGTACCCAATTTATGTTCAAAACTCTTCATGATGTTCCTATTGACCATTTTAAATAATCAATTTGGACTTAGCCCAAGCCTAGCCTAATATAAACCCAGGTCTAGCCCAACATGCTGAAATTGACCAAATGTTCAAAATCCTCCAAATTGAACACTCAAACCAACTCAAAATCACTCCAAATATTTCTTAAACTTTTCATTACAATCATATAAATCAAATTTATCAATCAATTAGGCCAATTGACATGGCTAGCCAAACTTAAATCCAACATCTAGCCATTTTGACCCAAATTGAACCCTTTAACAAAATTTAACTTAGCCATGTCTATGCCACCAATACAATGATACCGCCAGTAAGCTCCACCTAAGGACCAGGCTAAACCGCCATAAATCCAACAAAGCATGCTATGAACCAATGGATCACCAAATTAATGAATTTTAACCCATTTTTGGACTTAACGTGAAATATCTCTACCATCATCACTTACCATAGGAAGTTAACCATCATCAGCGACCCCCTAACCTTCCTGAGCTAGGAGGTGACTACTCCCTAGCAGGATAGCCACATTGGTGGCCGAAAAATGTCCAAACTTGAGCCACCACCCACAAATTTAACCCAATTCAAACCTAGAGACCAAATCAGCTCAACTGCTCTTTAGGGCTTCTCTGCCCTCCACATAAGCAATCTTTTCCTGCCCTCAATTGGCCCTGACAGCCAGCCTAGGCCATTTTATTTAAAGCTCACCTCCATGGCCAATGGGGGAGAGCTAAAAGTTTCTTAAGGAAACTCTGCCAATTTGCTTCTAGAGACTCCCTAGGACATCCTCAGTTCAAGCCCACCATTTTCCCCCTTTGGTTCCCTCTATGTGAGTTCAATTTTGAGCTCAAAGTTTAAATTGAAATTAAGACATATTTCCCCATAGCTCTACACTAAACCAAATCTCAATTAATTATGCACACACCATCCCCACAGTGAGAGGAGTTGATCCCCCACAAAAGCCCCCTCTCAAACAGCCTCTAGTATAGACTTCAATCAACACCTGAAATCGAGCTTGGTCAATTTCATACCTAAGTAATTCACCAGGGCCTGAGACTTCATCTGGAGGTTCGTTGGAGCCAATCAAAGCTACAACAACTATCTGATTGAGGTCTTCTCACTTAGACAAAGGTATTGAACCTTAACCCTAATCTGAGCTTATTTTTACTCTCCATACGTATTTATTGTATTTCATACCGTATAATCCATATAGATATGTTTGCCTTAAGTAGATGAAGCTCTAGCAACAAACCCCATGAAATTTGGTTGAGTCTAGAGGGAGAACTTAAGATTTTAGTGTGGTCGGTTCTCGGGTTAGGTCACTTGTGGATGGTGACAGGGAGCTGTCTGATTGTGCGTTTATCTAGTCAAAGGATGAGATCTAGCCGGATGAACTCTTAGTGCCTGAGCCGCGAGCAGCGTGGCATGCCAGGGTCGAAAGTGCAGCGAATGAGAGCATGCCGCGTTTCTGTTCGGAGCTGCATAGGATCCAGTCAGCGTCACGTGGTTAAATAGAAAAATAGGGTATTTTCTCATTCATTTAAATGCCTGATCAATAAAAATTCATATATTTACATATGAAAATTAGAAAAATAAAATAAAAATACCTTAAGACTCAGTGAACAGAGGAGAACAGTGTGAAGATGTTTTGAAGTTTATTTGATGCATATTTTATTTTTAAATAATTAAATATTATTTTCAGTCTTTTAACTCTTCATGCATGTAGACATTTCACCATGGCTTGATATTTTGGCATGTTGCTGTGTCTGTCATGGGGGATATTCTCTAATTTTTATAAGGTTAGAGAAGACCTCTAGACAAAGATCCATATTTTTTTAGTTTAAGTCTATTATTTGCATAAATTAATCATAATAATTAGCATGTTACTTAGAAAAATCCAAATAAAGTTTGAAAGGTTTATCGTGACTAGAGAACCATTTGAATAATATTTCATGGGCCAAGTCATTAAGAATACACTTAACTCTCACTAAACCCTAAAATGTAAAGAAAATTAATTTGGAAAAAATAATCATCTAAATGACTTGATTTTGATTCTCAATTATGATTTAAAGTTCAAAGAACTCCCCATAAAAATTTGAAAATATTTGAAGTTCATTTGATAACATAACTTGAATTTCCAAGTTAAATGTCATTTTGATACTAAAATGAATTTTAATAATTAAAATGTAACTCAAAAATTATAAAAATTGGTTTTGGGAGTCCTCTGTGATCAGGATAATTTTCTAAAAATAAAATTGTAATTAAAATAAAAATTTCATTTTTAAGCTTATTTTTAAATATTTTAATAATTAAAATAATAATAATAATTACAAAATTAATAAAATTATTGAAAATGCTCTAAATTGTTTCCTAAGTATTTAAGAGAAATTGAAATATTTTTTATAATCTTCTAAGTGAAGATATTGAATTTTTAAGCTTAAAATAATTTTTTTTTAAGGCTAAAAATGATTTTTTTTAATTTTTCAATTAAATAATTCTAACAAATCAAAGAAAAATTAGAAAAATGTAAAATTTGCTTCTCTGGGTTCCTTGACCTCAGAGGGATTTAATAAAAATATAAAACTTAATTTTGCATATTTAAAATATTTTATAATTAATTAATACTTCAAAACTTAAAATAATTCTAATAATTCAAATAAAACACAAAAAAATCATGAAATTTGGTCCAAGTGTTTCTCTAGTCTAAATCATGGATTAGCCTTTTGCCTTGGTCAAGTTGTTGAATTTTCTTTGAAAAATCCTATTTTTGCATATCAATAATAATATAAATTAAATTAAAATTTAAAAAATAACATTTTCTCCTTTGATGTTTTAATTGACCCATGAGTAAGGTGGGATGAAAATTCCAAAGTCATTTGAATTAAATTTAATGAATTATGAAGTGATTGAGCCTTAAGGGCAAAAGAGTAATTTTAGAAATTTTGCCTTAATTAACACTTAGGCTTAATTCAAGAAAGGGAAATGGGCAACCTTTGATCTTAATTAGCATATTTGGATGATTGAAACACAAGAGATTAATTGGTAAAAACCAATCTCACTTTTTTCAATTAAAGGATAAATTTGAAATTTCCTAGATTATTAAAATTTGGAAGTCTGTCAAATTAAATGATCCTAGACTTAGGGGTATGGTTTTGGGTGTGAGTAACTCATTAATTTAATACCCCTATTTGATGTTCAAATGACATTCAAAAGATTTGATAATGAATTATCATCACTTAAAATTCAATTTATTTTAAAAATTATTGAGAAATCCACGAGGATCTTAAGGGCTTAGTAGTGACCTAGGCTAAATCAAATTTGATTAAATGAGGATTAGAAAAGAGAATATAATTAGAAATTGAACACCTTTAGAACACTGCAAGCCCAAATTAAAGCTAAAATTTGCTAAGTGTCTTCACCTACATAATTCTCAAATTAAATTACAAGTGATGATTCCCCTACTCTTAGGGATAATAGAAACATCAATGTTCACTGAGCATTAGAGGTATTTACAGGAAGAGTTATCAAGCGACAGAATAAGTTTAAATGAGCTCAAGACATTCCATTAGGCGGTGAGAGGGAAGCATGGACCTGCTTCTTTCTCCTGACCTTTTGGATACCTCGGAGGTTGTTGACCTTACTTTTGGTTGAGGTTTAGTTCATCCTCTTTAGTAGCCTGAGTTCTAGCCATAGGACTTTCCTATTGAATATTCTTAGAAAACTAGATAAGGAATCCTCACCATTAGAAATTATCTACTCAACTTGAAGTTCCACATATTGGTCCTAACCTCTAGCACTAAGTAGGTGGGTTCACTATGGGAGAACTCAAGGTGAGTTACCCTTAGGACTGCTGTACCTTAGGATTGACCCTGGGTGATTGTCTAGGGCTAAGGTACTCACTTGCAATCACATGGACTCACAATCACTCACTACCCTAAACTCAAAATTTCTAGGCTTTGGTACCTTGATACTTTTGGGAGACTCTTGTAGGTGGTCCCCTAAACCCACTAGCCTTATGCTAGGGTTTGGCTAAGACCACTACATAGAGTATCCAAAATGGGGTTTTCATTGGTCCATAGCTTATTGATGGTGGTTGGCACTCCAACTCTACCAAGATACCCAACCTAGCCTTTTGCCCATAAATTTTCTCAAATTACTTAGATACCCTTAAGACCCCAAATTTGGCCAAAATTCCCAAATTTACCCAAAATACCCAACTTGGTTCAAAAATCATTTCAAAAGCCTTGAAAACACCCAAACTACCCAAAATCACCAAAATTGGCCAAATTACAAAAATACCCCTCCTTACCCCAAAATTCCAAAAATTCCCAAAAATTCCCAAAACCCCCCAAATATTCTCAATTTCATTTTTCTCAACTAACACATGACCCAATTTGGTCAATTTGACTACTTTTGACCAAGACCCCCAAATTACCCTTTAAAGGCCCATATTTTCCCCAAATTACCCCAAATGTCTATCCAATTGGTCTCAATTTATCCAAATTAGAATTATAAACTCAAAATCACCCTTGATGTGACCAATCTAGACTAAATACAAGCTCAATTTGTCCATGATTTAAATTCAATTTTGATTTAGATCAAAACCCCAGTTTTGGCCCTATGGCTTGGTTCCACCAAATTGAACCCATAACCCACTTAATTGGCCACAATTTGTGTTGAAAAACCTTCATAACATCCCTATATATCAAAATTGACCTTCAATTGGCCTTGGTGATGCCTCAATTTTATTTGATTTCAACCTAAATCCAAAAGCCGCAAATTTGCCTCAAATTGGTTATGTCTCAAAATCTCACCAAATTGAGAGCCTTAACCCTAAAATTTCCACTCCATACCTTCATGAACAACATTCACAACATCTCCCTTGATCATTTGAACCATTAAATTTGGACTTATCCCAAGGCTAGCCCAACCTAGACCCATGTCTAACCTAACATGCCCAAGCTGACAAAATTTCAAAAATCCCTCAAATTGACCTACCAATTGAACTCAAAATCACTTCAACCCTTCACCAAAAACTTCATAACAATCACATACACAATTTTGATCAATCAATTGGGCCAATTGACATGGCTAACCTAGCCCAAACCCAAATTTTGATCACTTGAACCCATGTAGTAAACATGACCAAACCACCTTAAAGCAATCAAATTACTCCACTTCAGCCATTGGTTAGACCCTAAGACTGAGTTAAAACCCATCTAACCACCTAAACTAAGCCATGGACCAAAAGTCCCCCAAATTAAGTGATCTTATTTCCAAAAATGCACATGCTTAAGATACCCTTACCAAAACTAAACCCGATTGCATTAAATTGCATTGACAGATTCTCCTGGATGCCCTGAGCACCTAGCCACCTCCCCCTGCCATGGCCGACTAGCCTAGTCGCCGGAGAAGATCAAAACTGAGAGCTACCCCCATGTAACTTCACCCAAATCAAACCTAGAGTCCAGCTCAGCCAAATCAAATTATAGAGCTCCTCTGCCCTCCACCTAAGCAACACAATGCACCCCATAATTGGCCATGACATCCACCCCTTAGCCATTTTTATAAAAAGCACCTCCCATGGCCATGGAGGGGGTGTTGAAAATTTCTTAGAGAGATTTCTCCAAATTGACCACAGAGCTTCCCTAAGATCCCCTCAGTGCATTCCAACTATTTTTCCTCACTAATTCCCACGACCGAAGTTCAATTTTGAGCTCAAAATCTTGTCAGAAACCAGGATAGAGCCCAATACACCTCCACAATCCACCAAACTCAAATTAACTTCACCCACACCTTTGCAACAGTGAAAGGAGCTAAAGCCCCATCAAATCCCTCGCTCACAAAGCCTCTACCACAGTTCTAGACCAACACCTAAATCCGGCCGTGATCAAAATCATATCTAGGCCTTACACCAAGACTAGAGACTCAATCCCTAGCCTCTTTGGATCACAAAGAATGTGCCGAGACTCTCTGATCGAAGCTTAAGTTCTCAGAGAAAAGGTATAAAGTCTCTCCCCCTCCTGAGTCTATTTTGATTCTTCATTTTATTAGGTTTAATTTAATTGCATGAGTATCGTATGGATGTGTTCGTCTCACTTAAATGAGTCCATAGGATCAAACCTAAAGTGATTTGGTTGAGTCTAGGCCAAGATCTTAAGGTTTTAATGTGGATGGTCACGTGATCACTCTATCAGGGACGATGATGGGGAGCCGTTTGATCGAGCGTGTATCGAATAGACGGAGGAGATCAAGCCGCATAGTGCTTCCTTACATGAACCGCAGACCGTGTCAACGCTGAGGTGGGCGGGATGTCAAATGGGAGCTTGACGCGTGGAGCTTTGGAGCCGCTGTAGGTTGATGTGGTGCCGCGTGTTTAAATAGATAAATAGGGATTTAAAAAAAAATCAGAAAATGATCCCTAACTTCAAAAATTTATATCTTGGTGTAGAAAAATAATAAAAATAAAGTAAAAATTCCCTCTTGCTCATTGAACAGAGGAGAACAATGTGGAAAAAATTTTAAGTCCATGTGATGCATATTTTATTTTTAATTAATTAAACACTGATTTGGATGTTTTGATTCTCATGCATATAGTGATATTACCATAGCTGAATTGTTAGCATGTTCTTACCTTTATCCTAGGGAACATTCCCTGATTTTTCCAAAGTCAGAGGAGGTCTCTAAATAGATAATCATATTTTTTGAGTTTATGAGCATTATTTACTTAAAATAATTATAGAAATTAGCATGTTGCTTAGAAAAAATCCAAGAAAATTTTGGAAGGTTTATGATGACTAGAGAGCCTTTGGGAAAATTTCTCATCAATCAAGTCATTTAAAATGCATCTAATCTTTACAAACCCTAAATCACTAAAATAATTAATTTTGAAAAATGCAAACAACAAAATGGCTTGATTTTTTATCTACACTATCTTTTGGGATCCAGAGAACTCACTACAAAAATTTCAAAGTATTTTAAGTTCATTTGATAGCTTAAATTAATTTTTCAAGTTGATTAACATTTTTTGCACTAAAATGATTTTTAATAATTAAAATAAAACTTGAAAAATTATAAAACTTGGTTTTCTGAGTTTTTTGTGATAAGGGGTATTTTTTAAAAATAAAATGATATTCAAAATAAAAACATGATTTTTAGCCTATTTTAAATATTTAAATAATTAAAAATCCCTAAAAATCACAAGAATAATAAAATTCATCAAAATGTTCTAAATTACTTCCTAAGCACTTAGGAACAATTAAAATATTTTCTCTGATTTTCTAAATAAAGATATTGAATTTCAAAGCTTAAAAATAAATTTTAAAAGTTGAAATGGGTTTTCACTCAGAATAATTCCAATAAATAAAAAAAAACTCAGAAAAATATAAAGTTTTCTTCTCTAAGTTCTCTAACCTTAGGGAGATTTTTCAAAAATATAAAACTTAATTTTCCCCATTTAAAATAATTTATATTTAATAAATACCTAGAACTTAAAATAACTCTTGAAATTCAAATAAAATTCAAAAAATCATGAAATTTGGTCCAAAGGCTTCTTTAGTCTAGGTCTACCTCTAGTAAAAATTTCACAGGATTAGGATTTAGCTTGGTGAAGTTAGGAATTTTCTTTGAAAACCCTATTTTTGCATAAAAATAATTATATAAAATAAATTAAATTTTGAAAAATCACATTGTCTCCTCTGATGTCTTAATTGACCCATGAATGAGGTAGGATAAAAATTTCAAAGTCATTTGGATTAAATTTGATAAATTATGAAGAGTTAGAGCCTTAGGGACCAATGTGTAATTTTGGAAATTTAGCCTTAATTAACATGTAGGCTTAATTCAAGGAGGGAAGTAGGTAACCTCTGATCTTAAATTGGATATTTGAAACACAAGGGGTTGATTGGGAGAAACCAACCACACTTTTTTAATTGAAGAAGATAAGTTAATAAATTTATAAATTATTAAAATTTGGAAGTTTATTAAAATAAAATGAACCCATGACTTAGGGGTATGACTTTTGAAGTCAATAAAATAATCAATTTAATACTCCTATTTTGATTTTCAAATCAAATTCAAATCATGAATCATGACCACCTAAAGCTTAACCTTTTCAAAACTAATCAAGACACTCACTTAAATCATAAGGGCTTAGTAGTGACTCAGGCTAAATAAAGTTTCATTTAAATGAGGATTAGAAAAGTAAATATCATTGAAAATTAGAACATCTTCAAAGCTCTAAAAGCCTAATTAGGATCAAAAATTGGTGAAGTGTTCCAATAACACTAACTTGCCTCTTTAAGGGTCTTCACCCACATAATTTTCAAAATTAAATTAGATATGATAATTACCCTATTCGTAAGGATAATTGATACATCAATGTTCATTGAGCATTTGGGTGTTTTATAGGATGAATTATTAAGCAACATAATAAGTTTAAAGGAACTCGGGATCTTCCACCAGGCAGTGAGAGAGTAGCATGGACGTGCTTCTTTCGCTAGATCTGTTGGATACCTCAGAGATCTGCTAAACTTAATATATATTTGCTTGGTAACATCATCCTTAATTAATCTCCTAGGGACCCACCAAGATATGACCTAGGGTTAGATAGGTTGTAAAAAAATTTACTTCCTTATTTCATATAAACTGCCTTAACATGCCTTTTGAGTTTAAAGTGTTGGAACGAGAAGACTCGCCAGGTACGCTTTTACATTTTTCAGGGTTGTCCTTTTTTGAACTTTCATACTATACTTTTATACCTAATAACTTGCGTGCTAAACAACGGCGCCACCCTGCATGAAAACTAAAACTATCAGGATAGCCACAAAACCAAAACCAAAACTAAAACTAAAATCAACCAAGATAAAATTTACCTCCACAACATTTAAAATATAAAAGAACTCAAAATTTAATCACAAAAATCGCATAAAACTACAACTTCAACTAAATTAAGACGTCTCTATCGGATGATCGGGAATCCCTTAGAGGAGGTAACCTACAGTTGCTAACAAGGCTTCCCACGGTTTAAATTAAATTATGGAACTCAGGGAAACCTACGGTTGCTAACGAGGCTTCCCACGGTTTAAATGAAATTATGGAGCTGATTAAGTTGGGTTTAGTAAGTTCATTTGGACTGAGTGAATCCCACAACTTCAACTAAATTAAGATGTCTCTATCGGATGATCGGGAATCCCTCGGAGGAGGTAGAGGCTTCTCACGATTTAAATGAAATTATGGAACTCATTAAGTTGGGTTTAGTAAGTTTACGGTTGCTAACGAGGCTTCCCACGGTTTAAATGAAATTATGGAACTCATTAAGTTGGGGTAAATTGCAACTAAATTAAGATGTCTCTATCAGATGATCGGGAATCCCTCGGAGGAGGTAACCTTGGTTGCTAACGAGGCTTCCCACAGTTTAAATGAAATTATGGAACTCATTAAGTTGGGTTTCATAAGTTGCTAACGAGGCTTCCCAAGGTTTAAATGAAATTATGGAACTCATTAAGTTGAGTTTAGTACACAACTTCAACTAAATTAAGATGTCTCTATCGGATAGAATCCCTTAGAGGAGGTAACCTACAGTTGCTAACAAGGCTTCCCACGGTTTAAATTAAATTATGGAACTCAGGGAAACCTACGGTTGCTAACGAGGCTTCCCACGGTTTAAATGAAATTATGGAGCTGATTAAGTTGGGTTTAGTAAGTTCATTTGGACTGAGTGAATCCCACAACTTCAACTAAATTAAGATGTCTCTATCGGATGATCGGGAATCCCTCGGAGGAGGTAGAGGCTTCTCACGATCTAAATGAAATTATAGAACTCATTAAGTTGAGTTTAGTAAATTCATTTGGGCTAAGTGAATCCAATAAAAAATAGTGGTACCGGAACGAGGGAACCATAGGATCCTAACTGGTGTCGTTCTAATCAACTTTAGTATGCCCCCATAAAATTTAAAGAACTTCAACAATAGGGCCACCTGATTTAACATTATAATTTAACATACTAGAAAACTCAAACTCATCACGACAAAGAGCTTGGAGCTAACATGGTGGGCAACACAGCCATCTTCAACAGCAAAACCTGTCTTCCCCAACTAAACCAATCTTCCTTCCTTAGACTTAAAGTCATCTTCAACAGCAAAACCTGTCTTCCCCAGCTAAACCAATCTTCCTTCCTTAGACTTAAACCCGGAAAACCTATCTTCCTCAGCTAAACCAATCTTCCTTCCTTAGACTTAAACAACAAAGCCATAGACTTTGAGGTTGCTTGCTTATGCAACGTAAATCCTCACCTTATATTTAGGCCTTTGTATAGCCCTATTTGAGGTTGCTTGCTTATGCAACGTAAATCCTCGTCTTTTCTTTAGGCCTTCGTATAGCCCTGCTATACATGATAAGCCCTAACTCGTCTTAGGATTCCGAGGTTGTCGTTTGCCACGACCTAAATCCTCATATCTTCCAGGCTATTTGTGTGATTGTTTCATACAAATGTAAGACCAAGCTAATAAAATTGGTCGGATGAAACACCTAAATATTTTTCCTCAGAAATGAAGCCAAATATTAGGATAGCTTGAGAAGTCATCGAGGTTCTCCTCTGGATCTATGACATCCCCTAGGTCTTCCTTTGGACTCTACAAAATGTTCCAAATTTGAACCAATCCCCTTTCGCATCTCTACATCCGATCTCATTGAAAGTCCTACCCTTTGAAACTCATTGAAGATAATATTTCCTTATTTTTATTGAGAGTCTTCTTAAATGACTTTGGTCATTTAAGATGTAATTAGCTATAGGGGCTTGCCCTTATAGGAAGCATGTCCGAACCCAGTTTAATATAAACCCTATTTAATTCTTTATATTAAATAGGGGAACTTGTTGGCAAATACAAAGTTTTCGCATACCAAACATATGTCATATATTCCTTAATTTATTTGATCGAGTCTCATCCTCAAGTATTATGTTTATCCTTTGGGATAGATACAAGATTTGAGATACATCACTCTTTCATTTAAACTATGAAAAAATATGGGGTCAGTTTGATTTCATATTTTTCTTAAACTAAATATATATATGTAAATTAAAACGTCTTTCCAAAGCGGGTGACAGGATTTCGATTCCGTTGACCGACAACTTCTTATGGGAAACTCCTTTAACCAAAAATAGTGTCGACAACTTCTGGGGACTCCGCTGGGGACGGGCTTTTCTCTCCATACAAATCACGAAATATTATCTTCACACATCGTAATATGTCCATGTCCCTCTTGCACCAAATTACCCTTCTTCTGTTGTCATACTTTACCCATTTCTGTCTTGGGAAGGTAAGGCTAACTCTTTAGACTTCAGGACAAGCTATTCAACCATCTTTGAACAGAGGGGTTCAGAAGGCCATTAAGGACTCTTTAAATTTTCATGTGGGGTCGGATTCCCAATAGGTGTGTCAGTGGACTAGTTCCATCTAGGCAGTGTCTGCCACTAAATAGGTCCCACACTGGGTCCTAAAATACTTCACATCACCCTTCCAAATTTGATTTGCTACTTTACAAATTAAACCAAATTGTGTTGTACTGCGCGCACTTTGAAATTTTCTCGTATTAATTAGATTTTACACCTGTTAATTTTTCTTAAACAAGATTTTAAAATACAAATAAATTAAGACCCGCCCGGTCTACAGATCGACCTCTACTTTCAATGATTGCACTAAAAATTACGAGGTTTTTGGCCATATAGCTAACCTCGAAACTTTCTGTTTTCAAGCCTGCTGCAATGGCCTACCCAACACTGACCTTTTCTTGCAACCTGCCAACAAGCGACGAAGCCCGTAATCTTGCTCCTACCATCAAATTTGGAGCCAGATTTGAAGATCTCGAGGTCATCCTTAGGAAAGCCTCGTTTGTAGTGATGATGATCGTCGCACCGGAAATACGAGAATCATCGGTAGAATTCAACCTGAACTGCCTTCAAGTCTTCTCTGCCTGTAAGAAGTCTAAAACTACTACTGCCACAGCACCCGCCAAACCTGCTAGTCCCGCTGCTACTAAGGGGAAAGAAGTAATGATTATTGAGGATCTGACTGAGGGATTAACTATCCCACCACCTGTGTTTGAAATTGGATCAAGTATAAGGTCTGTACTATTGACCCGAACCCAAAAAAAAGAACATTAACAGAAGGGTTCAGAGGGAGATCAAAGCCCAGGCTCCCAAGGAGACACCCGTTGAGGAGGAGCTTCATCAAGTTGAAGAAGTGTTACAAAAAAATTATCCACTCCTACAAGGGAGTATATTCCATCCTCTGATGGATACCGATGGATATGAGAGTATCCCGAAAATTGCCGCCACATTACCACTAATTCATGGACATGGTGAGGAAGGAAAGAAATTCACTCCTATCACCTGAGTTAGTGCACTTTTTAATAGGCTAGCTACCAAAGAAGGATGTTCAGTTGGCAAGTTACTTAAACAAGTAGGAGATGCAATTTCCCCTCGCATGAACAAGGAAATTATGAAGGATGTCAAGTCGGTCAGACAGTCTCACAAGGCAACTGGAGTGCCACCTACTCATATCCCCATTTGGTTTCATTTAGAGAACAGAGTTGATATCGGATTAGTTACTGCTAATTATACTGTTACGAAGACTGCAGGTCGTCGACCGGTTAATTCAAGATCGGATCCTAAAATCTTACTGGTCACCCATTATGGAGATACTCCCACAATCCCAAAGGTAAAGACAAGACGATTACCTAGCACTATAGCCGGTCTACACCACGGGGAGCATACTTTCCCTTGACATACTGATGTTTATACTAAGACACTATGTCCTGAGACATCATTGTCGAAAAAGAAAAAGGTATGGGTACCCAAGTTTGTTGCATCGATACAACCCAGTGAGCCCGCGGGACAAGAACATGGAATAAAACCAGGGTCTGAAATATCTGACATCATCGTGACAATAGCCAGATAGATGGAGGAACAAATAGAAGATGTCCATCAGGGTCCTCCAAATCTTAAAGCGATCAAGGAATCAATAATCAAAGAGAAAGTTGAGAAACTCAGGATCAAGATTTTCGAGTTAGCTAGAGAACACAAAAATTCCATCGATAGCGATGACGAAAATATTGATTACAATGATAAATTGGAGGAAGATTTCTTGGATGTCCATGTAATTGAAACAAGAGCTACCACATCTGCGCGCGAGGCTTAACCTCACACCGAAGAGAACGCCGTGGATGGACTGTGAAGGGCTGTTCTCCTAAGGGATGAGCAAGTTAGTCTGTTGGAGAAAATAATATAAGAAATGACCGTAGCCATGACCCCTATGACCACTATTCATGAGCAATCACAAGCACCGCAATTGGCTTCTCCAGAGATCAATCAGTTGGAAATCATACACATTACAGATGAAAGAAGAGAGATTGCTTCAACAAATATAGATGAGCAACATAGAAAGGATTCTCCATCAGGTGCTATACCAGAAAAAGAATTCAAGCAAACAGTTGAACAAGTGCGGGACAATTTAACCCAATCTAAGGGTGGTGCATTGGTTCTAAAGGGTAGACCTTACCTAGAGGAATTCAATGTCGTGCCTTTCCCCAAGGGTTTTGTGGCCCCAAACTTCAAGATATTTGATGGGATTGGAAATCCCAGACAACATATAACACATTTCCGAGCCAGCTGTGGCAACACGATAAATAGTGAGGCTCTACTCTTCCAGCAGTTTTTCAGCAGCTTGTCAGAAATTGCTTTCGACCGATACACTTACTTACCCAACAGATTAGTTAAAATATTTTCTGAGTTAGAATAGTTATTTGTGAAAAGATTTGCTGGAGCACAGCATCATGTGTCTATATGAGAGCTCATGATGGAAAAACAAAAGCCTAGCGAAACTTTGGTGGACTATATTTTGAGGTGGAGAAACCTTAGCATGAAATGTGAACCCCAGCTACAGGAACATCAAGCAATTTAGATTTACTCAAAAGCATTCATGGGCCAGTAGCTTTCATGCTTAAGGGACTCAACATCAAATCCTTCGAGAAGCTTCATTCATGGGCCATTAGATTTCATGCTTACGGGACTCACCATCAAATTCTTCGAGAAGCTACTCAGTAAAGCCAACAGTCTTCAAGAAGAAAACCTCAGCTACAGGAATATCATGCGATTGAAATTCTACTCAAGAGCATTCATGGGCCAGTAGCTTGAACATCAAACGATTGAGATTCTACTCAAGAGCATTCATGGGCCAGTAGCTTTCATGCTTAAGGGACTCACCATAAATCCTTTTGAGAAGCTACTTAATAAATCTAGCAGTCTTCAAGAGGAAATCAAGCACATGGAGCCACACGAAAAGGCTAAGGTGACCAGAGTGTTCAAAAAGAAATTAGGAGTAGTGGCGACCATCGACAAATGAAAGCAGCCGATAAAGATATATGCAGAAGAGCCTCGCCAGTCTTCATCACAGTACCATCAGAAACAGAGTAGTCAATCCAACCAACGACCGCCTCAAGAAGGATCACCTCGAGCAGGGGATAAGAAAATGTCCCTGTCAGAGCGACGTAAAATGGTGTATTCTTTCAAAGATGAAGTTATACCTAAAATATTCAGAAATCTGATGAAGAAGCCGGAGTTCAGACTATCAGATCTGAAAAAGCCCGATAAGGTGGATAAGAAGAAAGAACCAAATTATAGTCCATACCACTGGTTGCTTGGGCATACTATAGAAAAATACTTCATCTTTAAAGATTGGCTCGAGAGGAACCTTAAAGAAGAGGACATAACAATCCCGAAAAAATATTTAAAAGAACTTGAAAAAAGCTCCATAAATATGATTTCAACCGAGCAAATCTCCCTATTCGATCTGTATACTGGAACAGATGGATGGAGTACAACTTGGGATGAACTCAGGAGGGTCCTCAATCAAATACACGATCCATCAAAACAATCTTCTGCATATACTAGAGAAGAATAATGGAATGAGGTCTGGACCATATCATCCAAAAAGATACTGAACAAGATCCAGCCTGCATCAAAACAACCTTCATTCAGAGTCTACAACATACCAAGCTCGAGATGAAGGTTTCGTCAAGAGAGCCATCGTCATTAAGGACAAAGAAGAAGAAGAAAAGAGTCACTACAAATATTGATAGCACGAGGGGTAGGATAGGGGCTGCCTCTACTAGATTGGTTGTCTCAAATTTGGGGAAGAAAATCCTCGAACCCCTAACTTTGCATGATTATCTTTTTGTCTCTCTGGGGTCTTATGAATATAATGATTGTGATTTTGGCTACGTTTTATTGTTTATGGTGATAGCATAACTGATTATGACCAATCTAGCTTTGATCTCAATCCCCAAAATGATCCTCAAATCGTACTTGAGTCCGATGAACTCATTATCAAGTCCAAAGAAGCATCAATGACACCGCTTACGACAGTACTGGGAGTGAGGAGCCAATTCTCGAGCATCACGGTACACTGCTTACCATCAACTTGGATCTTTCCGACAAAGAGGAAGAGACACCAGAAGATTTAATAATGATATCTCAATAAGAAGAAATCACAGAAGTCAACTTGAGGAGCGAAAAAGTGTTACCACTAAGAACAGCTCCAACAGACAAAGGAAAGCAGATAATGACCCGAGAAGAGATACTTCCACCTCCACTAGTGGAAGAACCACATAATCAAGATAAAATTGGATGATCATACAAAGTAGACTACAACGTGCTAGCTCATCTTAGGAAGTTGCCGACCCAATTAAGCATCCACGATGCTCTGATCCTATCAAAAGAGATGAGAGAGTCTCTGGTTACAACTTTGCTTGACCCAAAAATTTGCTTAGCTCAGTTGGCTAGCACATCCTCAAATGAAGTTTGTTGGTGTAAAGAACAGCCTGGGGTAACCTTCACAGATGAAGACTTGTTGCTCGGTAGCGCCGACCACAATCGTCCACTGTACATCTCCGTCAACATCGACAAATTTGTGTTGTCCAGAGTTTTAGTAGATCTTGGAACATCTCTTAACTTGATGAGCCTACAAACATTGGCCTATTTGGATGTTGAATCTCAAGAGCTTACGGCCGATAAAATGATGTTAAGAGGATTCAACCAAAAGGGAGAAAGAGCCCTTGTACCAATTACATTACTTATGAAGGTTGGAGAAATCATGACAACCACTAAATTTCATATCATAAATGTCGAGACCTCTTTTAATGCTCTGATGGGTCAACCATGGATTCATGAACACAATATGGTTCCATCATCTCTACACCAGTGCATCAAATACCGCAAAGATGGTCAAGAAATATGCATCAAAGGAGACCTACAACCATTTTCAGTGCATGAAGTTGGTATCCACAAAGATGCTGCCTACTACGCGCCTCCAAAGAGGATTGTCTTCTCTCGTGAAGTTATCAAAAACAAAGATGAAGATTCAGAAGAATTACGAGGAGGCCATTCAAATCTGCTTCAGCGATCTTCCACCACTCCCTTACAACGAGTTGGTGAAGGTTCTTTTAGTTCGCAAACCCGAGGTCGAGGCCGGGGATGTGGACGAGGAAGGATCAATTTAACCATTGAACGGACTAGGCCAACCATCAACATTGGTGATGAAGATAATTCTGAAGACGAGATAGTGATGATAAAACGGAAGAAACCTCGGTACGAGATATCCCTAGAAGATACAAAAAAAAATGAATATGAAACAATGTATTATTAGATAAACCACTATGTGAATGCTATGACCCTTACTCCGATTCTCCCTCAAAAAGTCAAGAGTTTAGAGGTCAAGGAAGTCCATAGTATTGGTTCAAAGCTGATCAAGATTTATCGTGCTTCTACCTCTACTGAGCATGAAAAACATGTAAATTTGGATGATGATCCTAATGAATTAATGGAATTGCCTTTTGGTTACTCACCTTGTGTTCAGAAGTTAATTTAACAAGGACACTTACCAAAACAAATGCCAAAAGATAAATTTCAACTTCTTAAAAAATTATGGAAAATTAATTCAACAGGTACACTTACCAAAACAAATGCCAAAAGATAAATTTCAACTTTTTGAAAACCTATGGAATGGTATACAGGGACACTTATCAAAACAAATGCTAAAAGATAAATTTCAACTTTCTTAAAGATTATGGAATGGTAAAAGTTGAACTCCAAATTTGAAAAAGGGTCTTGGATTTGGTACAGTCGGACCAATCGATGATTCTGAATTTTGCATGGTTGTTACTGGTGAGTCAGAAGAGGATTGCCTCAATATAGAGGATGACTCTACTTGTCAACTAATAGAAGATGTTCCCCCAGAATTTGAGGAAGAAATTAAATCTACCATTGATGAATTGAAAGAAATTAACCTCAGGACTGAAAAATAACCCCCACCTACATTTATAAGTTCTCTACTCAATGACGAAGAATCTTCAGAATTGATTAAAGTATTAACAGAATTCAAAGATTGATTTGCATAGAGCTACGATGAAATGCCAGGACTATCTGCAGAAGTTGTAGTCCATAAACTCGGGGTGGACAAGAATATAACCCCAGTAAAATAAGCTCCCAGGAGAATGCACCTTGAAGTAGAACAACAAGTCATCGACAAGGTGAAGAAATTTATAGATGCTAACTTTGTAAAAGAAGAGCAATACCCCACGTGGTTAGCTAACATTATACCTGTTAAAAAGAAAAACAAACAGAACCGTGTTTGTGTCGACTTCAGAGATTTGAACAAGGCATGTCTAAAGACGAATTTCCATTACCCATACTAGAGATGATGGTGGATATCACTTCAAAGCATGAAATTTTTTCCTTCATGGACCGATCGTTGGGATACAACCAAATCAAGATGGCTCCCGAGGATGCAACACTTACAACCTTCAGAAAACCGATTGGAATTTTCTTCTACACAGTGATGTCGTTCGGTCCAAAGAACGCCGGAGCAACATATAAGCGCGCAATGATGAAGATTTTTGACGACCTCATTCACAATCAAGTAGAATGCTACGTGGATGATTTAGTAATCAAAAGTAAACAAAAAATAGACCATTTGTACGATTTGAGGATTGTGTTTGAACGGTTACGACGATATGCAAAAAATAAACCATTTGTACGATTTGAGGATTGTGTTTGAACGGTTACGACGATATGACCTTAAAATAAATCCTATAAAGTGTGCATTTGGCGTTACCTCCAAAAAATTTTTGGGATTCATTGTCCATCATCGGGGAATCGAAATCGACCAGGATAAAATTAAAGCTATCTTGGAAATGCCTCCTCCTAAAACCTTGAAACAACTACGTTCCTTTTAGGGGAAGTTGGCATATCTAAGATGTTTTATTTCTAATCTCTCAAGTAGGTCTCAACCTTTCTCAACATTAATTAAAAAGGACGCCAAATTTATTTGGGAAGAGAAATACCATCGGGCCTTTGAGGATGTTAAACAATATTTAATGAAATCTCTTGTCTTGATAGCCCTTATCCCAGGGAAACCTTTGATACTTTATACCGCGGCCTTAGATGACTCTCTTGGAGCCCTCTTAGCCCAAGTCAATGATGAGGGTAAGGAAAATTCACTATACTACTTGAGTAGTCGCTTAGTACCGACAGAGATAAGGTATCCACCTTTTGAAAAACATTGTCTGGCATTGATTTGCGTTGCTCAAAAGCTTAGACATTACATGCTTTCTCATAAGATTACCCTAATCTCGAAAGTTAATCCGCCGCTCAAAAGCTTAGACATTACATGCTTTCTCATAAGATTACCCTAATCTCGAAAGTTAATCCATTGCAATATTTGACAACCCGACCAAACACTCTTCGGACATTTAGCAAGATGGTCAATGATCTTATTGCAATTTGATATAACTTTTGTTCTCTTCCAAGATATCAATGGATAGATACTAGTAAACTTTCTCACTGCACACCCACTGCCAGCTGGGTCCTCTTTCAATGATGAGTTACCAGATGAGGAAATACTGCAAATGGAATTTTCTAGTGCGCAACGCTGGGAGATGTACTTTGACGGTGCTTTGTCAGCCAGAAAAGACAAAGGATCAGGCACAGTTATACTAGGCAAAGCAAGGATCAGTTTGATCTTTACACACCAGATAAGGGTATGTTGAGGTTCTCATACCACCTGACAGAGCCAAACACCAATGATGAAACAGAATATGAATCTTTAATCACCAGATTGGGAATGGCAATCTCAATGAATATAACGAACATTGCTATTAATGGCGACTCCCAACTCGTCATCCAACAAGTTGCTAGACAATACAAAATTTTGAAACCAAGAATAGCAGAATACCATTAGCACACGATGAAGATCCTTGAGCAGATTCTTGATGTAACTTTGTACAGAATTCCTAGGGGAGATAATGCCCATGCCGACGCTCTAGCAAAACTTGCTAAGGAAATGACATGTCCCCCAAAGGATTCCATTGAAATCACAGTGCAACGAAAACAAGTTTTGTCCTAGATCGATCTTAAAACTCTACGCAAGATCGAAAAAGAAGAAGCAATAAATACAGTTGCAAACATCAATGAAGATTGGCACAAGCTGTCAGAAGACAAGTCTGAAGCGCATCATATCACAAGAAGGGTCATGTGTTACGCCCTGATGGGAAATGTTCTCTACAAAAGAACATTCGACCAAATGTCGCTACGGTGTTTGAACAAAGTCAAAGCACAGAATATTGTCAAAGAGGTACATTCCAGATTGTGTATCGCTCACCAGTCAGGGCCGAAAATGAAAATGAAGGTTAAAATACTTGGATATTATTGGCCAGCAATGATGTCCAATTGCATGGATACAACAAGAAAATGTCACCAATACCAAGTGCACGGGGTGGTCTTACACCAGCCTCCGAATGTGCTACACCCAACTGTTGCCTCGTGGCCATTCGACTGTTGGACCAGGGACATAATAGGTCCGATAGACCCTCCATCTTCTAAAGGACACAGGTTTATACTTGCTGCTACAGATTATTTCTCCAAATAAGCAGAGGCAGTACCGTTACGTGAGGTTACGACATATTACATCCTTCAATTTTTCAAAAGCCAAATTGTCTACCGTTTCGGAGTACCGTGTAGAATAATTTCCGATAATGAGACAGCTTTTAGAAGCATAAAGATCAACAATTTCGTCAAAAGACATGGGTTATATTAGAGATACTCTACGATTTACTATCCCATAGCAAATGGTCTGGCTGAAGCCTTCAACAAAACACTGGTATATATTTTAAAGAAAACACTAGATGAAAACAAAAGGGATTGGTACAACAAACTATTAGAAGCCTTGTGGGCCTACTGGATGACTTTCAAGACTCCCACTCAATGTACACCCTATATTCTCATGTACAGGTCTGAGGTCGTGCTACCGCTAAAAGTCCAGACACCGTCTCTTAGAGTTGTTGTTGCCAATCAACTCACAACTGGAGAAAGTGCAAAACCCAAACTTGAAGAACTGGAAAATCTTTAGGGAAAACGACTAGAAGTACAACAACATTTGGAGCTTTACCAGGAAAAGATGGTACAAGCCCATGACAAATTGGTCCGCCCAAGGACATTCAAAGTTTGTGACCTCGTACTTGTGCTCAAAAGGTCTATTCTTGCACGCCACAAAATAGGTGCAAAATTCGAGCCAACTTGGGAGGGACCATTTGTCGTTGAAAAAGTCTACATAGTAGCAGCATACCAGTTAGTGGACTTCCAAGGCGAAAGACCCATGTTACCAATAAATGGACGATATGTGAAAACCAATTACGCAACTTGATGCCGCTTGCCTTTGCTTGCTTTGAAACTTTGAAACTTTGATTGTTTTGGGGCTATCTATGTGGCCAAATGTCTATGACCGGGTCCAAATTTTGTAATTAACTTTAATTTAATGAAAATTTTGAGAAAAAAATTTAAACTTCAAATTTTCTCCTTTCCACTTTTAAGTTTAATGTTCCACGAAAATTAAATTCATACATAAATAAACAATTCATTTCACTAAAATAAGTTAAAATTCACTTTAATAATTACTTTATCTTGTTCTTGTTCATGCCAAGTTTCAGCCCACTGATGTTTTTCCTGTCGTCTGTAGAAAAATGTCGGGATAGAGGCTGATCTTTGCTTTCAAGGATGGAACTAAATGAGGAGATGGCACCGCAGGGCGGAACAATAGACTTCAACATAGATTTTAAACAAGTTGACTTGGACTACAAAGATCCTCTCATGAATGTAGTCAGGGGTAGGGAGAAAGAGGGATTGCCTTCACTGCTGAGGGTGACCACCAAAAATATTGTATCACACAAAGGCAAGAACGTGATAACAGAGCAAGATCCAATGGAAGGGCCTAGCCGTTTGCCCTCCATGGTAGCTACACCAGCTGGAGGACTAGTACCTGCCAATAACAAACGATTTCCAAGTACTTCGCTTTGCAGGATGCAACGGAGGAATGCCAGCCGTAAGAAATAGAGGGCTTTTTTATGACAAGAGTGCAGACGTCAGAGAGAGACAAACAACTTACTCACCCCTATTCCTGAGGGGCATATTTATGATCTAGAAATGAAAGAAACTTCTGCCAGCCTACCCATCATAGATGAAGAACCGGGGTTCGTTGCAGAGTCAGATACACTTTCAGTTTCAGATGTTTTATGCAAGGGTTGCCTGACGTGCAACGCTGAAATACCGTCCGGGACATCAGCCACAAGGGAATTTGTAGAATGCCCATATTGCAATGTTCTACATTTATAACGTTTCAGTACATTTGAAGAGTATACCTCCAGCTCCTATGGGTCTTAGACTTCAAATTTTATGATGGATGAGCCATATGTCCCACTGGGGACAGAACAATATGTACCATGGAGCCCAGGGTCATACATCCCGCTAGATGTCGAGTCTCATATTCCAGATCAGCCAGCGCCGGATTGGGTTTCTGCCTATGCTCAGAGGGAGGAACGCCCGCTATAGCTACCGACCCCTAGTACGATAGAGTACTACCAAATAAGCAAAGTAAATAAAAGAGAATTTGAATTTTATGAAGAAGTCCAGGGAAAATTCATCAACATACTGGAGGGATTAGAACTGTAAACCGGAGTCTTCTCAGATACTGACGAACAAAGTATTTCTGACTGCATTTTTGACCTAAGGGACAGAGGTCGAGCAGGTTTACTTATGGAAAGGACCTATTCCGAGCCGAGGAAATGGATGCGAGGAAAAGAAAGGATTTCTATCCAGTGTAACTGTTGCTATAACTTCACAAATGACAGCCAGGAGAATTCGCCTGGGATCCTTAGACACGATCAAGTAGATCCACTACCGCCAATGATAAACTGGATGATCAAAAGAATGGTCAGATGGAGTATTCTGTCTGTTACCTGCATTCCAAATAGTTGTATTATCAACATCTATGATGAGGGTGATTGCATTCCTCCACACATCGATCACCATGACTTTGTGATGCCTTTTTGTATGGTCTCATTCATGGGTAAAAGTAACATCTTTTTTGGGAAAGAAATTGACATCATCGGCCCTAGTGAGTTCAGAGGCTATATGGAGATTCTCCTACTAGTTGGCTCAGTGCTTGTTCTTAAAGGTAACGGTGCAGATGCCGCCAAACATTACATTCCAGTGGTACGACACCGTAGGGTGTCCGTGACCTTCCGAAGGATGGACGACAACAAAATGCCATATGGATTTCAGCCAGACCCGAAACTAGAAGAGCTACTGTCTTAGAGCTATGAGAGGGTTGTACCTCTAAGTACATGCGAAGGGAACTCTTGTCCTGGAGCATGACTTAGAAGATCTGCTCGATCAGAAGCTCATAGTACCTGATACAGATGGTCAGAGGGTTCACTTTTTTTTTTTATAGCAACATGATATGTATCTGATATATTCAGCCTACAATGTATTCATGGCATGAGATGAGCTAGACGTACTCCAACATGGACTATATATTGTACCTTTTGTTTTGAGGTGTTAGCCTATGTTTGATCTGTGACATCTTTATTGAAGTAGATTAATGAAAATTTCTCTCAGAAATGTGCCTTTTCATCAGTTGCCTTTCTGTGTGATGGATGGAAGCCACGAACCATGCGTTGGTTCAGAATTTCAATGAACGAAGAACGAAACAACAAACCTTTAACAATAAATAAATTTAATTATTTTTTTTAAACAACAAAACAATATTCTTTTGAAAATCAACCAATTAAAATTAAAATTTTAAAGACATATTTTGAAAAATTAAATGTGACAAAAATAACTAGAAAATAAAATGAATCTGTTGAGTGGAATCTCTCGTTTTCAGAGTTTCTTACTCTTTGTGCGCGTAGCACAACCATCTTTATCTGCATTAACTTTCTTCGCAACCCTGGTGAATTTCACATTCTGCACAAAACCCTACAAAACTCTACAAATCTTCTTCAACAAAATCAATCTTTTCACATGACACATTTCTGTAAATTCAATATCACAAAATCTCTACACTATTTTCATATGAATCTTGGGGTCAGTACCTAAATTTTGACTCCCCATACTCGAGGATCAATGTGAGGCCCCCTTCAATGGATGTTAAGGTTTTCGATTCCTTCAAATTTCAAATTCTCTGAGGATCAGTGTGAGGCCCCCTTCAATGGATGTTAAGGCTTTTGATTCTTTCAAATTTCAAATTCTTCAAGGATTGGTGTGGGGCCCCCTTCAATGGATGTTAAGGCTTCCGATTCCTTCAAATTTAAAATTCGTTGAAGATCGGTGTGAGGCCGCCTTTAATGGATGTTAAGGCTTCTAATTTATTCACATATTCTATTCACATATTTTTCACAAATTCACATGTGTGAATTTGCATATTTTCTGCAAAAGGACACGTATTTCCTTGTCACCTCTTGGGTTGGATGTGAGTCCTAGCGCTTTCCTTCATAAAGTGATTGATATATTTTCCTGCTACCACTTGGGTTTGATGTGAGTCCCAGAGCTTTTCTCCTCAATGTAGCAGATGTTTTCCTCGTCACCTCTTGGGTTGGATGTGAGTCCCAGTGCTTTCCTTCCTAAGGTGATCGATATATTTTCCCGCTACCACTTGGTTGGATGCGAGTCCCAGAGCTTTCCTCCTCAATGTAGCAGATGTTTTCCTCATCACCTCTTGGGTTGGATGTGAGTCCTAGTGATTTCCTTTCTATTGTGGTTGATGTATTTCTCC
Organism: Phalaenopsis hybrid cultivar; assembly: GCA_002079205.1. Classification (NCBI taxonomy): domain Eukaryota; kingdom Viridiplantae; phylum Streptophyta; class Magnoliopsida; order Asparagales; family Orchidaceae; genus Phalaenopsis; species Phalaenopsis hybrid cultivar. Next base: position 42,824 of record JXCR01036521.1, read on the forward strand.
GCTACCTCTTGAGTTGGATGTGGGTCCCGGAGCTTTCCTCCTCAATGTAGCAGATATTTTCTTCGTCACCTCTTTGATTGGATGTGAGTCCCAGTGCTTTCCTTCCTAACATGACATATATATTATCCCTATCACATGTTAGTTTGAATATAACTCCCTAGTGGTAACTCAAACTAGTATAGTCCTTTCTTTCTGGCATAATATCCCTAATGGTTTCCATCTTCTACACTGTTATTACTCTTTTGAGTCGGATGTGAGCCTCTCTGCTTTTCAGCTTGATTGGGTCCTCCCACACAATCCTACTCTCATATTTTGAAATAAGTTTCAAGGCCACCTTAAATGGATTATGGCATATGATTCTTATTTCAGGATTGATACCAAAAATTCAATTCCCACCTCGGGGTCAGCACTTACATACTGATTCTCATCCTTTATAAATACCTGAAATTTTATAACTAAAAATTCACTCTGTGATCCCCAGTGAGAGTCCCTACTCCTCAATTTCAATCAAACAATCGCCTGCTAATTCCCCATCAGAAACAAATCATGCACACAACTCTTCACATACTTCTGGGTCTGTTGAGTTAGGAGTTTGTATTGGTTTTTGTTGATCTCGTCGGTCAATGCCAATACACGCGGTGTGCTTGCCCAACACAACACACGTATTGGGGGTCCATTTGTTAACCTCACTTTTGGTTGAGGTTTTGTTCTTCCACTTTGGTAGCCTAAGGTCTAGCCATAAGACTTTCCTATTGAATATTTTTAGAAAACTAGACAAGGAATCCTCACCATTAGAAATTCAAACTCTTCTCTACTCAACTTGAAGTTCCACATATTGGTCATAACCTCTAGCACTTATTAGGTGGGGTCACTATGGGAGAACTCAAGGTTAGTTACCCTTAGGACTGCTGGACATTAGGATTGACCTTGAGTGTTGGTCTAGGGCTAAGGCACTCACTTGCAATCACTTGCACTCACAACCACTCACTACCCTAAACCCAGAATTTCTAGGCTTTGGTCCCTTGATACTTTGGGAGACTCCTATAGGTGGTCCCCTAAACCCACTAGCCCTATGCTAGGATTTGGCTAAGACCACTACATAGAGGATACAAAATGGGGTTTCCATAGGTCCATGACTTATTGATGGTGGTTGGCACTCCAACTCTACTAAGATACTCAACCTAGCATTTTGCCCCTAAATTCCCCCAAATTACCTAGATACCCTTGGGACCCCAAATTTGGCCAAATTCCCAAATTTACCCAAAATAACCAACTTGTTTCAAAAATCATTTCAAACACCTTGAAAACACCCAAACTACCTAAGATCACAAAAATTGGCCAAATTACAAAAATACCCTTCCTTACCCAAAAATTCCAAACATTCTAAAAAATCCCAAAAATTTTCAAAACCTCCCAAATATTCTCAATTTCATTTTTCTAAACTGTCACATGCCCAATTTGGTCAATTTGACCACTTTTGATGAAGACCCCCAAATTAACCTTTAAAGGCCCATATTTTCCCTAAATTACCCCAAATGTCTATCCAATTGGTCTCAATTTACCCCAATTTCAATTTTAAACTCAAATTCACCCTTGATGTGACAAATCTAGACAAAATCAAAGCTCAATTGGTCCATGATTTGAACCCAATTTTGATTTAAATCAAAACCCCAATTTTGGCCATAGGGCTTAGTTCCACCAAATTGAACCAATAGCCCACTCAATTGGCCACAATTTGTGTTGAAAAACCTTCATAACATCCCCATACATCAAACTTGACCTTCAATTGGCCTTGGTGAGGCCTCAATTTCTTTCGATTTCAACCCAAGTCCAAAAGCCCCAAATTCGCCCCAAATTGGCCATGTCTCAAAATCTCACCAAATTGAGGGTCTTAACCCCAAAATTTCCACTCCATCCCTTCATGAAAAATCTTCAAAACATTTTCCTTGATCAATTGAACTATTCAATTTGTACTTAGCCCAAGGCTAGCCTAACCTAGACCCATTTCTAACCTAACATGCCCAAATTGACCAAATTTCAAAAATTCCTCAAATTGACCTACCAATTGAACTCAAAATCACTTCAACCCTCCACCAAAAATCTTCATAACAATCATCTACACAACTTTGATCAATAAATTGGGTCAATTGACATGGATAACCTAGCCCAAACCCATACTTTGATCACTTGAAGCCATGCATTAAACATGACCAAACCACCTTATAGGAATCAAATTAACTCCACCTCAGCCATTGGTTAGACCCTAAGACTGAGCTAAAATGCATCTAACCACCTAAGCTAAGCCATGGAACAAAAGTCCCACATATTAAGGGATCTTATTTCCAAAAATGCACATGCTTAAGATACCATTACCAAAACTAAACCCCATTGAATTAAATTGCTTTGACAAATTCCCCTGGATACCCTGAGCACCTAGCCACCTCCCCCTGCCATGACCGACTAATCTAGTCACTGGAGAAGCTCAAAGCCGAGAGCCACCCCCATGGAACTTTAATCAAATCAAACCTAGAGACTAGCTCAGCCAAATCAAGTTGTAGAGCTCCTCTTCCCTCCACCTAAGTAACACAATGCACCCCCTAATTGGCCATGACGACCACCCCTTAGCCATTTTTATAAAAAGCACCTCCCATGGCCATGGAGGGGGTGCTGAAAATTTCTTAGAGAGATTTATCCAAATTAACCACAGAGCTTCTCTAAGATCCCCTCAGTGCATTCCAACTATTTTCCCTGACCAATTTCCACGGTTGGAGTTCAATTTTGAGCTCGAAATATTGCCAAAAACCAAGACAGAGCCCAATACACCTTCATAGTCCACCAAACTCAAATTAACTTCACCCACACCTTCACAACATTGAAAGGAGCTAAAGCCCCATCAAACTCCCCTCTCACAGAGCTTCTACCATAGCTCTAGACCAACACCCAAATCCGGTTGTGATCAAAATCATATCTAGGCCTTACGCCAAGACCAGAGACTCAATCCCTAGCCTCTTTGGATCACAACAAACGTGTTGAGACTCTCTGATCGAAGCTTTACTTCTCAGAGCAAAGGTATAAAATCTCTCCCCCTCTCGAGCCTATTTTGATTCTCCATTTGATAAAGCTTAATTTAATTGCATGATTTCCGTATGGACATGTTTGTCTCACTTAGACGAGTCCATAGGATCAAACCCAGAGTGATTTGGTTGAGTCTAGGCCGAGATCTTAAGGTTTTATTATAGATAGTCACGGGATCACTCTATCGGGGACAATGACGGGGAGCCGTTTGATCGAGCATGTATCGAACAGACAGAGGAGATCAAGCCAGACAACACTTCCTTACATGAATCATGGGCTGAGTCAGCGCATAGGTGGAAAACGACGTCAAATGGGAGCGCGTCGCGTGGAGCTTCGGAGCCACCGTAGGTTGATGTGGTGCCGCACGTTTAACTAGATAAATAGGGATTTAAAAAAATCAGAAAATGATCCCTAACTTCAAAAATTCATATCTTGGTGTAAAACAATCATAAAAATAAAATAAAAATACCCTCTTACTCAGTGAATAGAGGAAAATAATGTGGAATTAATTTTAAGTCCATGTGATGCATATTTTATTTTTAATTAATTAAACACTAATTTGGATGTTTTGACTCTCCATGCATATAATGATATTACCATAGCTTGAATTTTTAGCATGTTGTTGTCTCTGTCTTAGGGAAGATTCCCTGATTTTCCTAAAGTCATAAGATGTCTCTAAATAGAGAATCATTTTTTTCAAGTTTATGAGCATTATTTACTTAAAATAATCATGGAAATTAGCATGTTGTTTAGAAAAAATCCAAGAAAATATTGGAAGGTTTATGATGACTAGAGAGCCTTTGGAAAATTTTTTCAGGAGTCAAGTCATTTAAAATGCATCTAATCTTTACAAACCCTAAATCACTAAAATAATTAATTTTGAAAAATACAAACGACAAAATGACTTGATTTTTGATCTCCACTATTTTTTAGGATCCAGATAACTCACCATAAAAATTTTAAAGCATTTTAGGTTCATTTGATAGCTTAAATTAATTTTTGCAATTTAATTAAAAATTTTGGCACTAAAATGATTTTTAATATTTAAAACATAACTTAAAAAATTATAAAACTTAGTTTCTTGAGTTCTCTATGATCAGGAGTATTTTTTAAAAATAAAATAATATTCAAAATAAAAACATGATTTTTAGCCTATTTTAAATATTTAAAAAATTAAAAATCTCTAAAAATCAAAATAATAATAAAATTTGTGGAAATTTTCTAAATTGGTTCCTAAGCACTTAGGAATAACTCAAATATTTTTCCTAATTTTATAAATAAAGATATTGAATTTCAAAGCTTAAAAATAATTTTTAAAGGTTAAAATGGGTTTTCGCTAAGAATAATTCCAATAAATCAAAAAAAAAATTAGAAAAATATAAAATTCTCTCCTCTGAGTTTGCTAACCTTAATAAGATTTTTCAAAAATATAGAACTTAATTTTCCCCACTTAAAATAATTTATATTTAATAAATACCCCAAAATTTAAAATAATTCTTAAAATTTAAATAAAATTCAAAAAGATCATAAAATCTAGTCTAAAGGATTCTCTAATCTAGGTCTACATCTAGTAAAAATTTCAAGGGATTAGGATTTACCTTGGTCAAGTTAAGAATTTTCTTTTAAAATTCCTATTTTTGTATGAAAATAATTATATAAAATAAATTAAATTTTGAAAAATTACATTTTCCCCTCTGGTGTCTTAATTGACCCATGAATGAGGCAGGATATAAATTTCAAAGTCATTTGGATTAAATTTTATGAATTATGAAGTGTTAGAGCCTTGGGAGCAAATGTGTAATTTTGGAAATTTAGCCTTAATTAACATTTAGGCTTAATTCAAGGAGGGAAAATGGGTAACCTGTGATCTTAATTGATGTTTGAAACACAAGGGGTTGATTGGTAGAAACCAACCCCACTTTCTTAATTGAAAAAGATAAGTTAACAAATTTCTAAATAATTAAAATTTGGAAGTTTATTAAAATAAAATGAACCTAAGACTTAGGGGTATGACTTTTGAAGTCAATAATAAATCAATTTAATACCCCTATTTTGATTTTAAAATAAAATTCAAATCATGAATCAAGACCAACTAAAGCTTAACCATTTTAAAACTAATCAAGACACTCACCTAGGTCTTAAAGGCTTAGTAGTGCTGAGGCTAAATCAAGTTTCATTTAAATGAGGATTAGAAAAGTAAATATCATTGAAATGTAGAACATATTTCAAACACTACAAGCCTAATTAGGATAAAAAATTGGCTAAGTGTTCTAATAACACTAACTTTTTTCTTTAAGGGTCTTCACCCACATAATTTTCAAAATTAAATTACATATGATAATTACCCTATTCTTAGGGTTAACTGATACATCAATGTTCATTGAGTATTAGGTGTTTTATAGGATGAATTATTAAGCAACATGATAAGTTTAAAAGAACTCGGGATCTTCCACCAGGCAGCGAGAGAGTAGCACAGACCTGCTTCTTTCTCTAGATCTGTTGGATACCTCACAGATCTACTAAACTTGATATATATTTCGCTTGGAAACATCATCCTTAATTAAACTCCTAAGGACCCACCAAGATATGGCCTAGGGTTAGATAGGTCGTAAAAAATTTTACTTCCCTGTTTCATATAAACTGCTTTAACATGCCTTTTGAGTTTTAGGTGGTGGAACGAGAAGACTTGTCAGGTGCGCTTTTACAATTTTCAGCGTTATCCTTTTTGTACTTTCATATTGTACTTTTATACCTACAAATCTGCATGCTAAACAACGACGCCACCCTCCATGAAAACCAAAACTATCAGGATAGCCACAAAACTAAAACCAAAACTAAAACTGAAATCAACCAAGATAAAATTCACCTCCACAACATTAAAAATAAAAAACAACTCAAAATTTAATCACAAACACCACACAAAACTACAACTTCAACTAAATTAAGACGTCTCTATCAGATGATTGGGAATCCCTTGGAGGAGGTAACCTACGATTGCTAACAAGGCTTCCCGCGATCTAAATGAAATTATGGAACTCATTAAGTTGAGCTTAGTAAATTCATCTGGACTAAGTGAATCCAATATAAAATAATGGTGCCAGAACGAGGGAATCGTAAGATCCTAACTGGTGTTGCTCTAATCAACTTTAATATGCCCCTATAAAATTTAAAGAACTTCAACCATAGCACCACCTGATTTAACTTCATAACTTGACACACTAGAAAACTCAAACTCATTGCGACAGGGAGCTTGGAGGTAGCATGGTGGGCAGCACGACCATCTTCAACAGCAAAACCTATCTTCCCTAACTAAACCATCTTCCTTCCTTCGACTTAAACAACAAAGCCATAGGACTTCGAGGTTGCTTGCTTATGCAACGTAAATCCTCATCGCTAAACCAATCTTCCTTCCTTAGATATAAACAACAAAGCCATAGGACTTCAAGGTTGCTTGCTTATGCAACGTAAATCCTCACCTTATACCTTCGTATAGCCCTGCAATGCAATATAAGTCCTAGCTCGTCTTAGGATTTTGAGGTTATCGTTTGTCACGACCTAAACCCTCATATCTTCTAGGCTAATTGTGTGATTGTTTCATACGAATGTAAGCCCTAACTAATAAAATTGGAAGGATGAAACACCTAAATATTTTTCCTCAAAAATGAAGCCAAACATTAGGATAGCTTTGGAAGTCACCGAGGTTCTCCTCTGGATCTATGGCATCCCCTAGTTCTTCCTCCTTTGGACTCTAAAAAATGTTCCAAATTTGAACCAATCCCCTTTCACACCTCTACATCCGATCTCTTTGAAAAGTCCTACCCTTTGAAACTCCTTGAAAATAATATTTCTTGATTTATATTGAGAGTCTTCTTAAATGACTTTAGTCATTTAAGATGTAATTAACTATAGGGGCATGCCCTTATAGGAAGCATGTTCAAACCCAGCTTAATATAAACCTATTTAATTTTTTATATTAAATAGGGGAACTTGTCGGCAAATACAAAGGTTTCTCAAACCAAACGGATGTCATATATTTCTTAGTTTATTTGATCGAGCCTCATCCTCAATTCTTGTGTTTATCCTTTGGTATTGATACAAGATTTGAGCTACGACGCTCTTTCATTTAAACTATGAAAAAATATGGGGTCAGTTTGATTTTCTATTTTTCTAAAACTAAATATATATGTAAATTAAAACGTCCTTCTGAAGCGGGCTACGTGATTTCGATTCCGGTGACCGACAACTTCTTACGCGCAACTCCTTTTACCAAAAATAGCACCGACATAGGTCTACTAAACCTAACATGTTTTGCTTAATGAAATCATCCTTAGTCAAATTAATAGGTGCTCACCAAGATATGATTTAAGATTTTGGTAGATCACCAGAACCTTTTTTTTCTGTTTTACATAAAATGCCCTCACATGTATTTAGAGTTTTAAGTGGTGGAACGAGAAGACTAGTCAAGTATGCTTTTACAGTTTACAGTACCGTCTTTTTCTATACTTTCGACACTGTACTTTTATGCTTATAAAACTTGCATGTTAAACAACGATGCCACCCTGCATGAAAACCAAAATTGATAGGCTAACCGTAAAACCAAAATCAAAACTTAAAATAAAATCAACCAAGATAAAATTCTCCCCCACAATATTCAAAATATAAGACAACTCAAAATTTAATCAGAAACCTCACAAACAAAAATTGCAATTAAATTAAGACGTCTCTATTGGATGATCGGGAATCCCTCGGAGGAGGTAACCTATGGTTGCTAACGAGACTTTCCATAGTCTAAATTAAAGTACAGAACTCATTAAGTTGAGTTTACTAAATTCATTTGGACTAAGTGAATCCAATAAAAAAATAGTGGTACCAGAATGAGGGAACTGTAGGATCCTAACCGGTGTCGCTCTAATCATCTTTAACATACCCCCATAAATTTTTAAAGAACTATAACCATAAGGCCACCTGATTTGACATTATAACCTGACACCTTAAGAAACTTAAACTCACCACAACGAGGAGCTTGGAGCGAGCATGGTGGGCAGCACGACCATCTTCAACACAAAATCTGCCTTCCCTAGATAAACCATTCCTTCCTTAGAATTAAACAACCAAAGCCATAGGACTTTGAGGTAGTTTGCTTGTGAAACATAAATCCTCACCTCATCTTTAGGCTATTGTACAGCTCTGCTGTGCAATATATGCCCTAACTAGTCTTAGGATTTCGAGGTTGTCGTTCGTCACAACCAAAATCCTCACATCTTCCAGGCTATTTGTGTGATTGTTTCACACAAATGTAAGCCCTAAACTAATAAAATTGGAAGGATGAAGCACTTAAATTAATTTTTCCTCAAAACTGAAGCCAAATAGTTAGATAAACTGGGAAGTCACTGAGGTTCTCCTCCGGATCTATGACATCCCCTGGTTCTTCCTCCTTTGGATTCTACAATAAAATGTTCCAAATTTGAGCTATTCCCCGTTCACACATCTTTGTTAGATTTCATTAAAAAGTCATATTCTTTTGAACTCCTTGAAGATAATATTTCTTGATTTTTATCGAGAGTTTTCTTAGGTGACTTTGGTCATTTTAGATGTAATTAACTATAGGGGCTTGCTCTTATAGTAAGCTTGTTTGAACCCAACTTAAAATAAACCTTTTTTAATTCTTCATATTAAATAGGGGAAATTGTCCGCAAATAAAACGGTTTCACAGAACAAACGAATGTCATATGTTTCTTAAATTATTTGATAGAGCCTCATCCTTAAGTCTTGTGTTTATCCTTCGGGATAGATACAAGGTTTGAGGTATAGTGCTCTTTCATTTAAACTAAGAAAAATATGGGGTCAATTTTATTTCACATTTTTTAAGAACTTATATATATGTGTAAATTAAATAGCCTTTCTGAAGCGGGCGACATGATTTTGATTCTGGTGACCGACAGCTTCCTACGGGCAACTCTCAACTAAAATAATGTCGTAGCTTCTGGCGACTCTGTTGGGATGAGTTTCTCTTTCCATTTAAATCAGGAAATGCTATCTTCACATGTCAGTAATGTGTTCATGTCCCTCATGAACCAAATTACTCTTCTTACGTTGACATACCTTACCCATTTCTATCTTGGGAAAGTACAGTCAACTTTTTGGACTTCAGGACCATTTGTTCAACCACCTTTGAACAGGAAGGTTCAGGAGGCCGTTAAGGACCTTTTAATCTTCGTATGGGTTAGACCCCAATAGGTGTGTTGGTGAATTAGTTCCACCTGGGCATTGTGCATTGTTAAGTTGGTCCCGCACTAGGTCCTAAACACTTCACATCTTCTTTTTGACTTTGATTTGATATTTTGTAAGTTAAATTGGATTGCATCATGCTACGCACACTTTAAAATTTTCTTGTAATTAAATTTTTAGACTTTTAAGCTACTTTTACTAAAAATTTTTAAAATCCTCATAAACTAAATGAAGACATATCCGGCTTACAGACCGACCTCTATTAATTTAAGTGCTCACACTAAGATTATGAGGTATTGGCCAAATAGCTAACCTCAGTGCTTTCTCTTTTTGAAGTTGCTGCAAAGGCATACCCATTGCTCACTTATTCCTACAACCTGCCGATGAGCCGCATTGCTTGCAATATCGCTCCCACCATCAAGTTTGGAGCAGGATTTGAAGATCTCGAGGCCGTTCTTGGGAAAACCCCATTTTTCATAATGAAAGTCGTTGCTCCAGAGGTTCAAGAACCATCTTCCGAGTTTAACTTGAACTGCCCTCAGGATCTTTCTTCTTACAAGAAGGTCAAGACTCCTGCCACCACGACACTCATCAAGCCTGTTGTTCTGACAGATGCTAAGGGAAAAGAAGTTATGATCTTTGAAGACCCGACTGAAGGATTAGTCATCTCGCCGTCAGTGTTTGAAATCAGATCAAGTTTGATGACTATACCGCTAACTCAAAACCAAAGGAGAAACCGTAATAGGAGGGTTTAGAGGGCCACTAAAGCTCAGGCTCCTAAGGAGATACATGTTGAGAAAGATCCTCACTAGGATGAGCCAGCATTTTTGGAGACCTATCCACTCCTGCGAGGAAGTAGATTCCATCCTTTTAATGGGTACCAATGGGTACAAGAGTATCCAGAAAATTCCTGCTAATTTACCATCACTTCATGGGCATGGTGAGGAGAGAAAGAAGTCTGCTCCTATCACTCGAGTCTGTTCAGTTTTCAAGAGGCTAGCTGCTTAGGAAGGTTGTTCAGTTAGTGAACTACTTAAATGAGTGGGACATGCAGTATCCCCTTGTATGAAGAAAGAAATTATAAAGGACGTCAGATCTACCAAAAGATCTCAAAAGTCAACTGAAAACCTGCCCGCTCGCATTCCTGTCTGGTTTTGTTCGGGGAGCAGAGTTGATACTGCTATTGTCACTACCAATTCTACCCTTACTAGACCCGCAGGTCATTGACCGATTAAGTCAAAACTAGGTCCAAGAATTCTACCAATCACGCACCTGAAAGATATTCTTAAAGTCTCAGAAGAAAAGATGAAGAAATTACCAGATACTGTAGTCAGTCTGCACCATGGGGAGCATACTTTTCTTCGACATATCAATGTTTATAGTGAGACATTTCTTCTCAAGACATCACAATCAAATAAAAAGGTGTGGGTACCCAAGGCTTCTGTACCGATACAGTCTGATAAGCCCATAGAGCAAGAGCATGGAATGAAGCCAGGGTCCCAAGTATCTGACATGGTCGCAGCAATTACCAGTGAGATGGAGGAACAAGAGGAGGAGGTCCAGCAGGGTCCTCCAGATCTTAAGGCAATTCAAGAATCAATAATTGAAGGAAAAGTTGAATAGCTCAGAGTCAAGATTTTTGAGTTGGCTCGGGAACATGGAGTCTCCATTGACGATGATGAAGATTTTGACTTTAATGATTACCTCAACGAAGATTTCATGGATGACCATGTTATCGAGGCCAGAGCCGCCGCAACTGTGCATGAGGCTCAACCTCTCATCGAAGAGAATGCCATAGATGAGCTGTGTAGGGCTATCCTCCTACGGGATGAACAAGTCAGCCAACTGGAGAAAAGGATAGAAGATATGGCCGTAGCCATGACTGCTATGGCCACAACTCAAGGACAATCTCAACCCCCATAGTTATCCTCTCCAGAGGTCAATCAAACAAAAATTATACATATTATAGATGAAAGAAGAGAAGTTACCTCAGTAAACAAGGATGAGCAACCAAAGAAGATTCTCCATCGAGCGCCATGCCAGAGAAGGAATTTAAGCAAATGGTCAAGCAAGTTTGGGAGGCCTTAACCTAATCTAAGGATGAAGCATTGGTTTTAAAGGATAGACCTTACCCGGAAGAACTTGATGTCGTACCCTTCCCTAAGGGTTTTGTGTACCCAAACTTTAAGATATTTGGCTGGACTGGAAACCCCAGACAGCACATAGCACATTTTCGAGCTAGTTGTGGCAACACAAGAAGTAACGAGGCTTTAGTCTTCCGACAGTTTGTCAGCAACCTGTCAGGGATTGCTTTCGATTGGTATGTCGATTTGCCTAACAGATCAGTTAAGAAAATCGTTAAGTTGAAACAATTATTTGTGAAGAGATTTACCGGAGCGCAACACCATGTTTCTATAGGAGAGCTCATGATGGAAAAGCAAAAGCCCAACGAGACTTTGGTGGATTACATCTTGAGGTGGAGAAACCTTAGCATGAAATGTGAACCTCAGCTGCAGAAACATCATGCGATTGAGATCTTACTCAAAAGCATTCGTGGTCCAGTAGCTTTTATGCTCAAAGAACTCACCATCAAATCCTTCAAGAGGCTACTCAATAAGGCCAACAGTCTTTAAGAAGAAGTCAAACATATGGATTCTCATGAGAAATCCAAGGCAACTAGAGTATTTGAAAAGAAGTCAGGAACAGTGGCAATTTTTGATAAAGGAAAGCAACCAATGATGATACATGCAAAAAATCCTCGTCAATAGTCGGCACAACATGCTTAACAACAAACACATATATATGGCTAGTCTAGCCAGCGACCGCCTCAAGGAGGATCATCTCAAACATAGAATAAGAGAATATCTTTGACAGAGAGATAGAAAGTGGTGTATTCCTTTAAAAATGAAGCAAAATCCAAGATGTTCAGAAGTCTAATGAAGAAACCTGAGTTCATACTACCAGATCTAAAGAAACCTGAAGAGGTCGACAAGAAGGATGAACCAAATTATTGTCCATATCACAGATTGCTTGGACACACTATAGATGAATGTTTTATCTTCAAGGATTGGCTCGAGAAGAACTTTAATAAAGGGTATATAATGATCCCAAAAGAATATTTAAGAGAACCTAAAAAAGGTTCCATAAATATGATTTTGGTTGAGCTAATCTCTCCGATTGACCCGTATACTGAAAAAGACAGATGGAGTACAGTCTGGAGCAAATCATCCAAGAAAATATTGAACTAGATTCAGAATGCTTCAAAACAAGTCTCCGTTCAATGTCTTCAGTCTGTCAAGCCCGAGATGTAGATTTCACCAGGAGATTCATTGTCGTCAACGAAAAAGAAGAAGAAGAACACTAACATGAAGATTGATAGCACGAGGGGTAGGATAGGAGGTGCCTCTACTAGATTGGTTGTCTCGAATTCAGGAAAGAAAATCCTCAAACCCCTGACTTTTTATGATTATATTTTTACCTCTTTGTGGTCTTATGAATATAATGATCATGATTTCGGCTACATTTTAACTATTTCTGGTGATAACGTAACTGATTTTGACCAATCTAACCTTGATCTTGGTTCTGAAAATGATCCTTAAATTGTACTTGAGTCCGATGAACTCACTAAAATGACCAAAGAAGACATTGACGATATCGCTTACGACAGTGTCAGAAGTGAGGAACCGATTCTCGAGTGCCACGATGCACCACTTGCCATTAACCTAGATCTTTCTAGCAAAGAAGAAACACTGAAAGTTTCGACAATGATATCTCAAGAAGAAGAAGCTACAAAAGTGAACTTAAGGAGTGAGAGAGTATTACCCCAAATAATAGCTCCAACAGATAAAGAAAAACAAATATTAACTCGAGAAGAGCTACCTCCACCTCCACCAGTGGAAGAACTGCATAACCAAGAGAAAATTAGCGGATCATACAAAGTGGATTACAACGTGCTAGCTCATATTAGGAAGTTACCTACAAAATTAAGCATCTACGACGCTTTGATCCTATCAAAAGAGATGAGAGAGTCTCTGGTTACAGCCTTGCTCAACCCAGAGATCTGTTTAGCCCGGTTGGCCAACACATCCTTGGATGAAGTTTGCTCATTGAAGGAACAACCTGGCCATCATAGATAAAGACTTGATGCTCGGTACCGCCGACCACAATTGCCTGCTCTATATTTCTGTTAACATTGACAGATTTGTGTTGTCCAGAGTTTTAGTAGATCCAGGAGCATCACTCAACTTGATGAGTCTACAGACATTGGTCTATTTGGACATTGAAGCTCAATAGCTTACGACCGATAAAATGATGTTAAGAGGATTTAACCAAAAGGGAAAGAGAGCCCTTGGATCAGTTACATTACTTATGAAGGTTGGAGAACTAGTGACAACTGCTATATTCTATATCATCAACCTCGAGACCTCTTTCAATGCTTTACTTGGTTGACCATGGATTCATGAAAAAAACATGGTTTGTTGTCTCTACACCAATGCATTAAGTACTACAAAGAAGGATAAGAACATTGCATCAAGGTAGATTTACAACCATTTTCAGTGCATGATGTTGGTATTCATGAAGATGTCACCTACTACTCACCTCCAAAGAAACTGTCTTCTCTCGTGAAACTGTGACAATCAAAAGTGAAGATTCAGAAGAGTTATAATGGCAGAGCCATTCAACTCCGCTTTATCGGTCTTCCACTACTCTTTTACAACAAATTGGTGGGGGTTCTTTTAGTTCTTGCACCCGAGGTCGAGGTCAGAGACATGAAATGATGTATAAGGAAATTATGATGACAAATTAGAAGAAACCTCAATAGGAGATATCTTTAGAAGATACAGAGAAAAGAAAATATGAGACGATGTATGATCGATTAAACCACCATGTGAACACCATGACCCTTACTCTGATTCTCCCTTAAAAGATCGAGAGTTTAGAGGTCAAGGAAGTCTGTAGCACTAGTTCAAAGCTGATCAAGTTTTATCATGTTTCTACCTCTACTGATCTTGAAAATCATGTAAACTTGGATGATGATTCTAATGAATTAATGGAATTGCCTTTTAGTTATTTTTTAGCTTGTGTACAAAAGTTAATTCAATAGAGATATTTGCCAAAACAAATATCGAAAGATAAATTGCAACTTTTAGAAAAATTATGGAATGTTAAAATTTGAACTCCAAACTCGAAAGAGGGTCTTGGATTTGATACAATCGGACCAGCCGATGATTTAGATTTTTATATGATTGTTACTGGTGAATTGGAAAGGGATTGTCTCGATATGGAAGATGACTCTACTTATCAGCTAATAGAAGATGCTCCGCCAAAATTTGAGGAGGAAATTAAATCGACTGTCGATGAATTGAAGGAAATTAACCTTAGGACTGAAGAGCAACCCCGACCTACATTTATATTTTCTCTACTAAACGGTGAAGAATCTTCAGAATTGATCAAACTATTGACGGAGTTTAAGGATTGTTTTGCATGGAGATATGATGAAATGTCAGGGCTGTCAGCAGCGGTTGCAGTTCATAAACTCAAGGTAGATAAAGATATGACCCTAGTGAAACAAGCTCCCAGAAGAATGCACCTTAAAATAAAGTAGCAAGTCATCTTCAAAGTGAAGAAACTAATAGATGCTAACTTTGTAAAAGAAGAGCAATGCCCCACATGGTTAACCAACATTGTCCTAGTTAAGAAGAAAAATGGACAAATCTATGTTTGTGTCGACTTCAAAGATTTGAACAAAGCGTGTCCAAAAGACAAATTCCCATTATCGATACCAGAAATGGTGGAAACCACTTCGACACATGAAATTTTCTCTTTCGTGGATGCATTGTCAGGATACAACAAAATTAAGATGGCTCCCGAGGATGCAACACTTACAACCTTCAAAACACTTATCGGGATTTTCTGCTACAAAATGATGCCGTTTGGATTGAAGAACGCTGGAGCAACATATCAATGTGCAATGACAAAGATTTTTGATGATCTCATTCACAATCAAGTGGAATGCTACATTAATGATTTGGTCATCCAGAGCAAATGAAAAATAGGCCATTTTTATGATTTGAGGAAAGTGCTTGAATGGTTACGACGATATGACCTTAAAATGTATCCCTTAGAGTGCGCTTTTGGTGTTACCTCAAGAAATTTTTTAGGATTCATTGTCCATCATCGAGGAATCGAGATTGACCCAGAAAAGATTAAAGCTATCTTGAAAATGCCTCCTCCCAAGACCTTGAAATGACTACATTCTTTCCAAGAGAAGTTGGCATATTTGAGATGCTTTATTTCTAATCTCTCAGGTATGTGTCAGCACTTCTCGACATTAATTAAAAAGGATGCCAAAGTTGTTTGGGAAGAGAAATGACAGCGGGCCTTTGAGGACGTTAAGCAATTTTTAATGACACATCTTGTCTTGGTAGCCCCTATCCTAGGGAAACCATTGATACTTTATACCGCGACTATAGAAGACTCTCTTCGAGCCCTCTTAGCCCAAGTTAATGACGAGGGTAAAGAAAACACACTCTACTACTTGAGTCGCCGCCTAATACCAACGGAGATAGGTATCCACCTATTGAGAAGCATTGTCTAGCTTTGATTTTCACCGCAAAAAAATTTAGACATTACATGTTTTCTCATAGAATTACCCTAATTTCAAAAGTCAATCCCTTGCAATATTTGATGACCTGACCAACACTCTCTGGACGTCTAGCAAGATGGTCAATGACTTTATTGCAATTTGATATAACTTTTATTCCCCTTCGTGCTATCAAGGGTCAGATTTTAGCAGACTTTCTCACTGCACACCCACTTCTAGCTGGGTCCCCTCTTAATGATGAAGTACCAGATGAGCAGATACTACAAATGGAATTCTCTAGTGCGCAACGCTGGGAGATGTACTTCGACGGAGCTTCATTGGCCAGAAAGGACAAAGGATCAGACATAGTTATACTAGGTAAAATAGATAATGGTTTGATTTTTATCATGCCAGATAAGGGTATGTTGAGGCTCTCATACCACCTGACAGAGCCATGTATTAACAATGAAGCAGAATATGAAGCCTTAATCACCGGATTAGAGTTGACAATCTCAATGGATATAACAGGCATTGCCATCTATGGCAACTCACAACTCGTCATCCAGCAAGTCGCTGGACAATACAAGATTTTGAAACCAAGACTAGCAGAATACAATCAGTACACGATGAAGCTGCTCGAGCAAATTCCCAATGTAACTTTCTACTGGATTCTTAGGGGAGATAATGCTCATACTGATGCCCTAGCAAAACTTACAAAAGAATTGGCATGTCCCCCGGAGGATTCCATTGATGTCACAGTACAAGGAGTTTTATCTCGGATCGACCTCAAAACCCTACACAAGCTCGTGAAAGAAGAAGAAACGATGATTACGGTTGCAGACATTATTGAAGATTGGCATAAGCCATTAATAAAATATTTTGATACTGGAAAGCTCTCAGAGGACAAGTCTGAGGCACATTACATTACAAAAAGGGCTTTGTCTTACGATCTAGTGGGTGACTTCCACTACAAAAGATTGTTTTCCTAGATGTGGCTACGATGTTTGAGCAGAGCTGAAGCACAAAATATTGTTAAAGAAGTGCATGCCGGATTGTGTGGCACTCACTAGTCAGGGCCAAAGATGAAAATAAACATCAAGAGACTCGGATATTATTGGCCAGCAAGGATGCCTGACTGTATGGATACAGCTAGAAGATGTCACTAGTGCCAGGTGCATGGAGTGGTCTTACACCAACCTCCGAATGTGCTACACCCAACTGTTTCCTCGTGGCCATTCAATTGTTGGGGCACAAATTTAATAGGATTGATAGACCCTCCATCCTCCAAATGACACAGATTTAGACCTGCCGCTATAGATTATTTCTTCAAATGGGTTGAGGAAGTGTCATTATGAGAGGTCACGACACATCACGTCCTTCAATTCTTCAAAATCCAAGTTGTCTACCATTTCAAAGTATCATGAAGAATAATTTCCGATAATGGGACAACTTTTAAAAGCACTGAAATCAACAATTTTTCCAAACAGCACGGGATAGATTGGAGATACTCTACAATTAACTATCCCAGAGCAAAGTTCTGGCTGAAGCCTTCAATAAGATGTTGGTACAAATTCTAAAGAAAACACTGGACAAAAACAAAAGAGATTGGCACGACAAATTATAAGAAGCTTCATGGGCCTACCAGATGACGTTCAGGACTCCCACTCAATACACACCCTACATGCTCATGTACAGGTCTGAGGCTCTACTACTGTTAGAAGTTCAAATGCCATCTCTTATAGTTGCTATCGCCAACCAGCTTACAACAGAAGAAAGTGCAAAACTAAGACTTGAGGAACTAGAGAGTCTTGAGGGAAAATGGCTAGAAGCACAATAATACTTGGAGCTTTATCAAGAAAAGATGGTACAAGCTCATGACAAATTGGTCCGCCCAAGGACATTCAAAGTTGGTGACCTTGTTCTCATGATCAAAAGACCCATTCTTTCGTGCCGCAAGATAGGTGGAAAATTTGAGCCAACTTGGGAGGGACCATTTGTCATAAAAAAGGTCTACGCAGGAGGATACTACAAACTATTAGATTTCCGTGGTGAAAGATCCATGTTACCTATCAATGGATGATACCTAAAGACATACTATGCAACCTGACACTGCTTGATTTGAAATTTAAATTATTCTGGGGTTATCTATTTGGCCAAATGTCTGTGACCGGGTCTAAAAGTTTGTAATAAAATTAACCTCAACATAATGAAAATTTTTAAAATTGCACATTTCAATTTTCTCTTTTAAACTTGATACTCTACTAAATTAAACAAAATATATACATAAATAAATGGTTGTCTCACCAACATAAACTAAAAAACTTTCTTTAATAAATACTTTATTTTGTTCTTGTTCATGCTAAGTTTCAGCTCATTAATATTTTTCCTGTCGTTTGCAGAGAAATGCCAAGTCAGAGGCTGATCTTTGCTTTTAAAGATGGATGGAACCTCGCACTCAACGAGGAAAGGGCACCGGAAGGCGGCACCATAGACTTTGACATGGACTTTAGTCAAGTCAAAATTGACTATGAGGGTCCCCTGATGGACGTGGTTAGCTGTCAGGAAAAGGAAGAGCTACCATCATTGCTAATGTTTTGGCACCAGAGATAGTTCCTCACTGAAGGGGAAAAATGTGATAGTACAGCAAGACCTGATGGAGGGAACCAGTTGCCTATCATCTACGACAGCTACGTTGACTGGAGGCCTAGTCACTGTCAATGATGAAAGACTTATAGATGCGCTGCTATGGAGAACTCAGCGCAGAAATGCTAACTTCCAAAAGCATAGGGCTTTCCTATGTGAAGAGAGGAGACGCCAGAAAGGGGCAGAGAAATTTCTCACCCCTATCCCTGAGGGGATTATCTATGATACGGGCATGAGAGAGACCTCTTCCGGCTGGCCTGCTACAAACGATGAGTCCGGATTTGTTACAGAGCTAGAGATACCACTAGCTTCAAAAGTTCTTTGTACTGGTTGCCTGACCTACAATGCTGGGATACTTGCACGTATGTTAGCTATAGGGGCATTTGTGGAGTGCTCGAACTGCAATGTCCTCCACCTTGAGCTCTACAGTACTTTAGAGGAATACATATCCTCTGATGATGGATTTCAGACCGTTGATTACCCGATGGATGCAGAAACATATGTCCCATTGGGTATAGAGCCATAAATCCCGTCAGACGTAGAGTCATACATTCTGCTGCAGACAGAGACAACACCAGCCTGGATTCTCGTTGACGTTGAAATGAAGGAACATCCTCGACAGCCACCAATCATCAGTACGACACAATACTACAAGATGAGTAAGGTAAGCCAAAAAGACTTTTAATTCTATGAAGAAGTGCAAGGAAGGTTGATCAACATATTAGAAGGATTGGAGCTATATATCAAGGTCTTCTCCGAGAGAGATGAACAAAATATTCTTGACTGTATTTTTTATTTAAGAGACAGGGGTAGAGCAGGCCTACTGATGGAAAGAACTTATTCCAAGCTAAGAAAGTGGATGCGAGGAAAGGGCATGACCACCATACAGACACTCAGAGGATTCCTTTTTAATGCATTCTTGTCATAACATACATGATATGCATTAGACATGCTCAACCTATGATATGTATTTGGCATGGGATATTTTTGGATGTACTTTGATGTAGTCAGCATAATTGTACTTTTTGAGGCCTTGGCCTACACTCAATCTGTAACATTTATTGGAGTAAATTAATGAAATCTCTTTTACAATTTTATCTGTTTGCCCAATTAGCCTTTTTGATGCGATGGATAAAATCCATAAACCATACATTGGTTCGAGATTACAATGAACAAAGAACAAATCAACAAAAAATTGACGATAAGAAATATATATATATATATATATANTATTTTTTTTTAAAATCAACCAACAAAAATTAAATTTTGGAAAAAAATATTTTGAAAACTAAACATGATAAAAAACAAGAAGAAATGAAAAATAATCTTTTGAGTTGTTTCTCTCGATTTCGAGGTCTCTTACTCTTTGCTCGCGCAGGACGACCATCCATATTTGCACTAAATCTCACAAAATTTCACATATCTTCCTCAACAATGTCAATCTTTTCACATAACACATATTTATGAGTTCAACACCATAAACTCTTTGTAAATTTCAATTCTTGTTTTGGAATTAAGCCCTAACTTCTAATTCCCTCGCTTTGAGGTCGGTCCCTAACTTTTGATCCTCTTTTTGAGATTTGATCCTTAAATTTTAATTCTCATTTTGGAATCAGTCTCTAACTTCTGATTCTCTTTCTTTGAGGTCGGTCCCTAACTTCTGATCCACTTTTTGCGATTTGATCCTTAAATTTTGATTCTCTTTTTGGAATCAATACTTAGCTTCTGATTCCCTCGCTTTGATGTCAGTCCCTAATTTCCGATCCTCTTTTTCAGATTTGATCCTTAAATTTTAATTCTCGTTTTGAAATCAGTCCGTAACTTCTGATTCCTTTGCTTTGAGGTCGGTCCTTAACTTCCGATCCTCTTTTGAGATTTGATCCTTAAATTTCAATTCTTGTTTCAGAATCAGTCCCTAATTTTTTATTCCCTCACTTTGAGTTCGGTGCCTAACTTCTGATCCTCTTTTTGAGATTTAATCCTTAAATTTAAATTCTCATTTTGGAATCAATCCTTAACTTCTAATTCCCTCGCTTTGAGGTCGGTCCCTAACTTTTAATCCTCTTTTTGAGATTTGATCATTAAATTTCGATTCTTATTTTGGAATCAGTCCCTAACTTTTGATTCCCTCGCTTTGAGGTCAGTGATTAACTTCCGATCATGTTTTTGAGATTTGATCCTTAAATTTCATTTCTCATTTTGCAATCAGTCCCTAACTTCTGATTCCCTCGCTTTGAGGCCGGTCCCTAACTTTCAATCCTCTTTTTGAGATTTGATCCTTAAATCTCAATTCTCATTTTAGAATCAGTCCTTAACTTCTGATTCCCTCACTTTGAGGTCGGTCCATAACTTCCAATCCTCTTTTTGAGATTTGATCCTTGAACCTTAATTCTCATTTCAGAACTAGTCCCTAACTTCTGATTCCCTCGCTTCGGGGTTGGTCCCTAACTTTTGATCCTCTTTTTGAGATTGATACCTAAATTTCAATTCTCATTTCGGGATCAGTTCCTAAATTCTAGATCCCTCCTTTTGAGGTTGATACCTAAATTCTGACTCGCTTTTTGGAATCAATACCTAAATTTCAATTCCCACACCGGGGTCAACACTTACATACTGATTCTCATTCTTTATAAATACATGAAACTTGATAACTCAAACCCACTCTCCAGTCCCTAGCGAGAGTTCATACTTCTTGACTTCGATTCAATATTCACTTGCTAATTCCATAGTGGAAATAAATAGCACACACAATTCTACAACTCCTTCTAAGTCTATTGACTTAGGAGTCTGCGTTGGTTTTGTTGATCTTGTTTGTCAATGTCAATACGCACGGTGTGCTTGCCATAGGACTTTCTTGTTGACTTTTGGTTGAGGTTTATTTTTTCCTCTATAGTTGCTGAGGGTCTAGCCATAGGACTTTCTTGTTGACTATTCTTAGAAAACTAGAAAAGGAACCCTCACCATTAAAAATTCTACACTCCTTGCTCAACTTGAAGTTCCACATATTGGTCCTAACCTCTAGCACTTAGTAGGTGGGGTCAATATAGGGGAGATCAAGGTGGTTTCCATAGGAATGCTTGCCCTTAGTGTTGACCTTGGGTGCTAAAGCTAAGGCACTCACTTTCACTCACTGTCACTCACAATCCCTCACAACCCTAAACCCAATATTTGTTGCCTTTGATCCCTTGATGCTTTGGGAGACTCATGTAGATGGTCCCCTACACCCACTAGCCCTAGGCTAGGGATTAGCTAAGACCAGTACATAGAGGACCCAAATGGGGATTCCATTGGTCCATAGCTCATGTAGGTTGGTTGATACCCAATCCTACCAAAATAACCAATTTGACCTTTCACCCCCAAACCTGCCCAAATTACCTAAACACCCCCGAATCCCAAATTTGGTCAAAATCCTCAAATTCACCCAATATATCCAAACTTGTTCAAAAATCATTTCAAACCTTTTGAAAATACCCAAATTGCCCAAAACCACCCAAATTTACCAAAAAACCCCCAAATTGCCAAAACTACAAAAATACCTTTGGCACCCCAAACTTTCTCAAAACATCCAAAATCACTCCAAATGTCTCCAAAACCAATTTGGACCCTTCAATTTAACCCAATTTGGCAAATTTGACCATTTTGACCAAAACCACCAAATTACCTTTAAAGGCCCAATTTTCCCAATTTCACATCACATGTCCATCAATTTGGGCCCAATTTTCTTCAATGTCAATCCTAAACTTAAATTCACCTTTCATATGACCAATTTAAACCAAATCCAAGCTTAATTAGCCCATGCTTTCAGCCCAATTTTGATCTCAGTCAAACCCTCAATTTTGGCTACATGACTTAATCCCACCAAATTGAACCCCATAACCTACTCAATTTGCCATAATTTATGTTGAAAACTCTTCATAATAGTCCTACACATCAAACTTGACCTAAAATTGGCCTTGTTGTGGAGTTAATTTTATTTAATTTTGACCTAAGTCCAAAAGCCCCAATTTTTCCCTAAATTGGCCATACCTCAAAATCCCACCAAATTGATTACCTTAGCCCAAAAATTAGTACCCAATTTATGTTGAAAACTCTTCATGATGTTCCTATTGACCATTTTAAATAATCATTTTGGACTTAGCCCAAGCCTAGCTTAATCTAGACCCAAGTCTAGCCCAACAAGCCCAAATTGACCAAATGATCAAAATCCTCTAAATTGAGCCTTCAAACCAACTCAAAATCACTCCAAATATTTTTAAAATTATTGATTAAAATCATATACATCAAATTTATCAATAAATTGGGCGAATTGACATGGATAGTCTAACTTAAACCCAACATCTAGCCATTTTGACCCAAATTGAACTCTTTAACCAAATTTAATTTAGCCATGTCTAGGCCACCAAGACAATGAAACCACAGCCACTAAGCTCCTCCAAAGGACAAGGCTAAACCACCTTAAATCCACCAAATCATGCTATGGACCAATGGATCCCCAAATTAAGGGATTTTAATCCATTTTTGGACTTAACTTGAAATATCTCCACTATCATCACTTACCATAGAGAGTTAACCATCATTAGCCACCCCCTGTCCTTCTTGATCCAGGAGGTAACCACTCCCTGGCCAGCCAGCCACCTTGGTGGCCGGAAAATGGTCAAACCTTGAACTACCACCCACAAATTCAACCTAATTGAAACCTAGATGCCAAATCAGCTCAACTTCTCTTTAGGGCTTCTCTGCCCTCCACATAAGCAATATTTTCCAGCCCCCAATTTACCCTGGCAGCCAGCCTAGGTCATTTTATATAAATCTCACCTCCATGGACAATGGGGGAGAGCATTCATATCATTTTCATCTCCCATTCTGATAGAGTTGCAATAGATTTCTGAATCCCTTGGCTTCCAAGGAAGAAGCACTTTTTCCCACACTTGTAAGGTACTTGTGATTGACTGCATAGTAGGAAAATAGTGGATGGTTGTCCATGTCCGGTTGCAAACCCATTCATAATCAAACCCAAAACCAATTTCATAATGATTGCTCTAATATAAATAGGTTTTTCGGTTTGAATACAGTAATTTAAAATAGCACTCTCCTTAGTTACCTTACTGATTTTCATAGTAGGCAATAATTTTGACACAATAAAGAAGTGTCATGCCATTGAAATATTATTTAATAAAAATGATGAAAAACTTACATTCTCATCATCTCTGGCCTCTCAATTCGCATCTTCATTTGTAAGGTACAGATAGAGTAGATAGATGATCAACAATTTGATTATCAATCCCTTTCTTATCAACTATTACAAAATCAAACTCTTGCATTATAAGTACCCATCTAATTAATCATGGTTTTGCATCCTTCTTTTGCATCAAATATTTAATAGCTAAATGGCCAGTATGCATAAGACATTTAGCTCCAATTAGATATGACCTAAACTTATTAAATACATATACAGTTGCTAAAAACTCTCTTTCAATAGTGGTGTAGTTAATCTGAGCAACATTAAGAGTCTTACTTGCATAGTATATAACTTTAAAAATCTTATCATATCTCTGGCCTACTACAGCTCCAATTACATAATCACTTGCATTACATATTAATTGAAAAGGTTTCTCCTAATCAGATGAAACAATTATAGGAGCAGTATTTTTTTTTTTTTAAGTTTCTAAGGCTTTAAGGCAATTTTGGTTCAAATCAAATTTTATATCTTTTTTAAGAAGTTGGCATAAAGGTTTAATAATTTTTAAAAAATCTTTAATGTATCACCTATAAAATCCAGCATGTTCTAAAAAGCTCCTAACTCCTCTTACATTAGTAGGCGGAGGTTAGTTTGATATAACTTGAATTTTTAAATGATCTACTTCCATGCCATTTTCTGAAGTTTTATGCCTAAGCATAATTCCTTATGCAACCATAAATTGACATATTTCCCAGTTCAATACGAGATTAGTCTTTTTACATCATTCAAGAACTTTCTCTAAAAGATTTAGGCATATTTCAAATGAAGTTCCAAACACAAAAAAATTGTACATAAAGACCTCAATCCCTTTTTCAATTAAATCACTGAAAATTGACATCATACATCTTTGAAAGGTTGCAGGTGCATTACATAATCCAAAGGGCATTCACCAAAAAACAAAAGTTCCATAAGTACTAATAAATGTTGTTTTCTCCTGATCCTTTGGAGCTATAGGTATTTGATGATAACTGTTATATTCATTTAGAAAATAAAATATTTTTGCCCAGGTAGCCTATCCAACATCTGGTCCAAATAGGGTAAAGGCAAATGATCATTCCTAGTAGCAAAATTTAAATTATTATAATCTATGCAGATTTGCCATCCATTAACTTTTCTTTTTGGTATTAATTCATTATTCTCATTTGACACCACAGTCACACCTTCTTTCTTTGGAACACAGTAAATTAGACTTACCCAAGCACTGTCTCAAATAGGATATATTATTCCAACATCTAACCATTTTAAAATTTCTTTCCTAACAACTTTTTTCATCATTAGATTTAATCTCCTTTAAGGATCAACTCTTGGTTCATTTTTATCTTCTAATAAATTTCTATGCATACAAATTGAAGAACTCGTTCTTTTAATATCAGCTAATGTCTATCCAAATCCTTTTTTATATCTTCTCAAATTTTGTAACAACTGTTGTTCTAACTCATCAGTTATATCTGAGGATACTATAATAGATAATATAGATAAATTTCCTAAGAATGCATACTTGAAATGTGTAGGAAGTGTTTTAAGTTTTATATCAGGAGGTTTCTCAATAGATGAAATCAGATTCTTATTACTTTTTGTCGGATCTAACATTTTAAATTTTTCCTGAACATAATTCAAATCTTCTTTGCTCACTTCTGTAGAATCATCTTGATATTCCATATATACCTTTTCAAATTCTCTTTCAAATGTCTTTTTGAAATATTCATTTAGATAATCATTAATGTATATTCTGAAGCATTTAATCTATTGCTCTTTGGCAGAGTATCTCATTAATTTTGTAATATTAAATGTAACCTCTTGATCACTAACTCTCATAGTTACTTCTCCTTTCTGCATATCTATCAAAGCTCTTCCAATGGCCAGGAATGGCCTTCCTAAAATGATAGGAATTTCTTTATCTTTCTCCATATCTAATATAATAAAGTCCACAAGAAAGATAAATTTATCAACTTTTATCAAAGCATCTTCTATAACTCCTTTAGAATAAATAATTGAACAATCAGCTAACTGAAAAGTTACAGTCGTAGGTGAAATATCTATTAAGCCCAACCTTCTAAAAATTTATAACGGCATAAGATTACTACTGGCTCCTAAATCACATAAAATTTTTCCAAAAAAACTTTTGCAAAAAGCACAAAGAATCGTAAAACTTCGAGGATCCTTGAGTTTTTAAGTAGCTTTTTCTGAATTATAGCGCTACACTCTTCACTGAGTGCAACAGTCTTGTTATGTACAAACTTTCTTTTCTTATTAAGTATTTTCTTCCTGAACTTCACATAGCTTGGCATTTGTTCCAAGGCTTCAACAAATGGAATGTTTATCGTTAATTTCCTCAATATTTCTAAAAATTTTGAAAATTGGTTATCTTTATTTTTCTACTTCAATCTTTGAGGAAATGAAGGTGGTGGTCTTTCTAAAGTAATTTTCATTGGTTTAATAGGACTTCCTGATTCATAATGAAAATCTTCACCAGATTTTTCATTTTCCACTACATCTTTCTCAATTTCAACTTCCACTTCTTTTTGAACTTTATTGTCTAATTCCTTTCCTCTTCTCAATTAAATAACCTTAATTTTCTCTTTATTTTGATCTTTAGGATTTACTTCAACATTACCAGGCAATGTTTTTGGAGTTTTATTGCTAAGTGTTAATACATCCCAATTGATTTTCCATGTTTCTAATTGCAGCTCCTTAACTTTGTAATTGACTCCTCATTTGCAATATCAACTCTTCCATTGACAGCTTATTCTCCTTTCTCTGCAAATTATTAAATCCTGGAATAAGATTTATAACTTGAATTTCCTTAATTTTTGGAGTTTCTCAATGAGTTCTTAGTGTTGTTTCCCCATTGCGAATTTGCAACATTAGAATTATTATTGCTACAACTAAAATTTCGATGATTCTTCCAACTGGGATTATAATAATTGGCATAAGGATTATTAGAAAAATTATTTATTGCATGTAAGGTATCATATGAAGATTGTGATTCTGTCATTTGTCCCAATAAATTTTTCTCAAGCACAGGTGATGTCTGAGAATAATTCATTCCATATTGATCTATCTTCTTTGATATAGCAATTATTTGCGCAGCTAACATAAAGATTGCATCAAAATCATTAATACTAGCAACTCCTTTTGGATTTACCCTTTCA
The DNA here is from genome assembly GCA_002079205.1 of Phalaenopsis hybrid cultivar. Lineage (NCBI taxonomy): Eukaryota > Viridiplantae > Streptophyta > Magnoliopsida > Asparagales > Orchidaceae > Phalaenopsis > Phalaenopsis hybrid cultivar. Next base: position 69,744 of record JXCR01036521.1, read on the forward strand.
GAGGGTCATTGAAAATTATTGGTAGCTATCTTTCAATTAAAGAATATGCTTCATCGATTGGTTTTTACATTAGTGATCCACTAATAGCAGCATTAATTATCGATCTAAGAGATCCAACCAGTCCAATACAAAAAGTTTGAATTATTAACCAATCAGGCAACACAAGGTGTGGACACTTTCTAAGGAGATCTTTAAATCTTTCCTAGGCTTCATAAATTGATTCTCATTCAAACTGACAAAAAGATGCAATATCATTTCTTAGCTTAGCAATTTTTTAAGGTGGGAAATATTTAGATAAAAATTTTTGTGATTAGTCTTCCCAAGTTCTGATAGATCCAGGTGCTAACTAGTTTAACCACATTTTAGTTTTATCACTTAGTGAAAAGGAAAAAGTTTAAGTCTGACGACATCATTGGACACTCCATCATATTTAAATGTAGCACATAATTCTAGAAAATTAGCCATGTGTAAATTAGGATCTTCAGTTGGTGTTCCCCCAAACTGATTGTTTTGAACCATTTGGATAATAGAATGTTTAAACTCAAATGAATCGGCAGCTACAACAGGCTTTTGTATACTTTAATGAATCTCATCTACTGTAGGATTAACATAATCTCTTAAAAGTCTCTGATGATGTTCATTTTCATTTTCAGCATTATTCAAATTGTAAGCCATTTCGCTAATATGGTCTAACAATTTTTATTATTTTTAATTTTTCTAATTATTCTTTCTAACTCAGAATTGTAAGGTGCTAAATTTTTAGATCTCACACTACGCATAAATAGATACAAAAAATAATTTAAAAATACGCAAACACACTTAAATAAGAAAAAAATTCAAAATAAACTATAAACACTCTTATTTTAAATAAGAATACTATAAATTATAAAATAACTTACTAATACTTTCCGTTACTTCACCGGAAACGACATGATAAGCTAAAAAGTGCTTACTTTTTCATATATATTTTATGTTCAATTCTAATAATTTTTAATGATATTACACTTTAAAGGAAGGTATTTTGCATATTTTTTGTTTCAGATACAAGAAATGAAATTTTGGAAAAAATGAAAAAAAATGGTGCAATTTGGAGTAAAAACGAGCAAGAAAGAATTTCTGACTGGGCACATTTTGATATATCTTTCTATGCTTAATCTACTTTACATTTCTCACATGTTTTTGAATGAAATTAAAATTTAAATAAAAGTTGTTTTCATGCTTTTTTTGTAGGTATATCTGTTAATAGCAAAAAGCAACTGAAAAGGGGTGAAACGGAGCTAAAATGGAGCCTAATGAAACAAAACAATGGAGCTGCTGCAAAGTGGCACATGATGCACCAAACCAGCGCATGATGCACCAAAATCTAGAGAACTGGAGGATGATTCGATAGATATAACCTTTTGCTGATTAAGGCGGTTTGAGACGTATTTTGGGCAAATTTTCAAAGGGACGCTTGCTCTAAACACCCCTTAGAGTGATTCAATGCATCTAGACACTTTGGAAGGCTCTTATATGAAGTGATATGGCTCTTGGATTAATGGACATGTCTTTTGAATTTAAGGGATTTGACTCTTTGATAGAATTTTGGAGGGAATTTTGAATTCTCTTTAGAGGGAGGCGACCGTTTATAAAAGAGATGAAAGTCTATGGCTTGAGGGGAGATTTTTTGTGAGGTGTTTTGGGTGTGGCGTGTGTGTGTGTGAGAGTGAGTGGCATGAGAGTGAGAAGAAGGAAAGGGAGAGAGAGAGAGAGAGAAATTCAGGGGCTTAGAGATTTTCTTCAAGGATTGTAAGAGGAGAGGGAAGGTGACAGGTTTCTTCTTCATTACATTTCAAGGAGAGAATTGAGAGTGCTTGTAAGGAGAGAAAGGCTTGAAGAGAACTTCTAAGGATTTTCTTGGGAAGGATTGTGACATAAGTTGTGTCTTTTATTTCTTTTGTTTTGCAAACTTATTTTTATTAATGAAATTCGTGTTTTGTCGTATCCTACTCATGAATTCTAAGTAGTCTTCTTTATCCTTCTCCCTAAAATGAGATTTTATTTGGTGAAGAATTGATTTTGTTATATACAGTTTTAATTGTCAACAATTTATGATGATTCGATCTCCGTTTTTCATTTAATTTTTGATTTGGCTAATTAAAATGTTAAAATGTGTTGATAAATATATGTTACGAAAGGGCTATGATTTCTATAACATGAGAAGAATCACATTTAATTTCATGGGAGAGTCTTTTATACTTGGAGTTGGGTGTAAATAAATAGGGAAATATACTTTTTTTGATGCGAAATTGGAGATTTTAAGGTAACAGATTAAAATCACCAATTTAGTCCAGTTGATTGGAAGTTGATGTAAGATTGTTAGCTCTCAGGTGAGGGAGTAGTGGGAGCTCTGGAGTGGCATTCGGTAACCTCTGAGCCTAACTATGAAATTTTGGACCAAACTTTGGATTAGTCAATGTTCTTTATGAACTCGAAAGAGGGTAAATAATAGGATTGCTCTTATTTGGCACAAAATAATATATATATATATATATATATATATATATATATATNTCACTAACTATGTACTCATTGTAAAGGGGAATGATGCTTTCTTAAATTTGAACTCTTCATCACAAAAGTTTGTTTAGTCTTAATAAATTTAATTTTGAAGTTCAGAAATTAGTTTAGTAAACTTAGTTCTTTTAGTAACATTTCTGTTAGCATATATTAAACCCATTTTAACTTATCTTTCTTACAAAAACTTTTATAGTTTAAATATTGTAATTTATATTATTTTCATAAGAGTTTCCATGTTCCAAAACTAAGTCTTTATAGTAGTAGACTAGAATTAGCCTAAGGGGTTTCTTACTGCGCTTCTCTATAGAATCGATACTGGAGATTTTAAAGAAAGACTATATTACTTGAATCGATGCGTGCACTTTCATAGAATTCCTAGCGTGTGAACTATTTTATATATTTTATATAACATTTCTAATTTGCACATTAAATACTTAATATAAATTGGGTCAAAATTTTGGCCATATTTAAAATGCTAAATTACTTCGTAATTTCGGGACAATTCAAGTTTTTGGCACTGTTACTAGGGATTTAAATTGACATAAAACATGTAGAAAAATAGCACACACTAGGGGCACATCAATTTTTTGGCACCGTTGTCGGGGAAGCTTCAGTAAGAACTTTAGATTTGGAATTTATAGTACTATTATATAGTGTGTTTAATTGTTATGTGTTTATTTTAAATAAAATCCAAAATACCAAAAATATTTTTGATATCTATCCTATTAGTTAAGTCTTTAGATTTGTATGCGTAGTTCAAAAGCTGCAGACCTTGAATTTTACAAGTCAAATTTAGAGAGAACTTTTGGGAGAGATTTGAAAAGACTCCATGAATTTAATGTAGAAATGGAGGATCAACGATATATTGAATATTCAGAGTTGGAATATAATGCTAGTAGCTTTGAAAGAGTAAACCCCGAGAGAGTGACAAATTTTTAAGAAGAAATGCTTATAATTTTAATTTCTCAGGTTTCAGATATTGAGAGGAGGTTAGATCAATACATAGAATGATATCCTTGAGGAACCCCAATTATTAAGGAAAATAAATTTGGACAATGGATTGAAAGTGGTTATGAGATACATAATTCTTATTCCAATAATTACAATCCAGGTTGGGAAAATCATTTGAATTTTGACAGGAATAATAATTTTGGAGGAGAAAACCAATTTTGGGAAGATAATCAATTTAATCAAACATGTAGATTGAATAATCTTGGCTATTATAATAATGAACTTTCTTTTCCTAATGGATTTAACCCTGACCCACATAATGAAGAGAAGGATTTATTAGAAGAGGTTATTATCCAAATGGAGAGTGAGCTGGAGTGTCAAGGGACCGCAATAAGGAATATGGAAAACCAATAAGGGCAGATTATTAACTCAATTAATAATCCTCCTCAATTTAACTCCAACCCACAGGACGAGGAGAAGGAATTAATGTTAGATGAGGTTGTGATTCAAATGAAGAGTGAGCTGGAAAATCAAGAGGTTATAGTAAGGAATATATAAAATCAATTAAGGCAGATTTTTAATGCAATTAATAGTTAACCCCCCCAGAGATTTTACCTGGGACCTTGAGATAAACCCTAAGGATATAAATGATGAGCAATTTAAAATTATTGAATGGATATTTAGAATAGAGTTCAAGGATATGTTTGAAAAGAACTTTCAGTTGAGAAAGGAGGATAAGGAGATTGAAAGACCAAAGGAAATAATTCTAAAGAAATTAGAAAAACCTATTTCCTCAACTAAGATAAATATAGAAAGACCACCTCTACCATTTACTCTGTTCCAAGGCGAAGAATTGAAAGACAACCCTGAATAGAAGAGTAACCTAGAAGAATTTGATCTTGAATTTGAATTATCTAGAGAGAATCTGATCCAAAATTTGAGAGATCATGAATTATATTTTAGGGATCCATTTATTATATAATTTAATGATGATCTTAATATGAAAATTGAGAAAATCACTAGAAGAATATTAGATCTACAAAGAAATATGAGGAACAAGGATATGAATCAATCTGAAAAGGAAGATCTGAAAGAAAATTTTAAATTTGAGGATTTTGTATGAATTCCTAGACCTGGAAAAGATTGAGTGATTGAAAGGATTACTTAAATGGAACTTTGATCTAGGTGGAATCATTTTTGGGCTGACGACATTAAACAAAGCGCTTTATGGGAGGCAACCCATAGTTATTAGTGTTGTTTGATTTAGTGTGCTTGAGAGTTATGATCGTTAGTGTTGTAATATGTTTGCGTTAGTGTGAATTGATTAGTTTGATTAATGATTGGTAGATGTTTGGATTGGTAGTGGTTTGATTTGATTTTTGTGTGTCACGAGGAATGTGATTCCTTAACATCTTATTATGGCTAGACCTATATATTGTCTTGTAGTAGTTGGATTGAAGAGTTCACTATGTCTCGGGTCTCACTTAGACTTAAGTTTTACAAGAGTCATCATTAATTTTGATAGTGACAAGTCCATCTTAATTTTTTTACTTCTTGTCACTGACTTTGTTTTCATTTGATAGGAGTAGCTAACCTATTTGATGAGTAACATGTGGATGAATTTACACTATCCTTATAGCTGCTAGAGGTGCTTAATTAAAGAAATATGGTGACCCCTGAGGTTGGTGTTCGCGACCCAATGTATCAGGGATAATCTTATCGTTGGGATTAAAATCTTTAAAATCATTTATAAGTACCCAATATATATGTGCAGTGATTCCACTATAAATTGGAAGTAAGTTAGTGAGATGCATTGAGTTAGAGGAAGAATGGACCTCAACTATCATGTGTGTTTTTTCCTGTTTTACAATAATATAAATATTTGGAGAACACATAAAATATATATTCCTAAGCTGATACTTGTTCTGCTTGTCAGATCTCTCTTTCCATTTTATTAAGCATGTTTTAGTTTAGACTTACTTTCTATTGCATATTATTATGTCCTAATGAATACTTGTAAATATTTGTGATAGATAGAATTTATGAACCGTTTTTCTTCCTACTTATATTTTTGTATTGAATGTTACACATGTTTAAAATCAAGTATGTGGTAGGAAGAAAAATAAATTTTAAAATTAGTATATTTCTTTTTAGTTTAATATTATTGCAAGCATGTTTAAGGCTAGATTAACTTTCTCCTGCAGTCATTCTATCATGATTATGCACGTATATGAATTTGATAGGATGTTGTAGTAGTTAGTANAAAGGTCAATTCTAAAGTTAAAGATAACTGGTATGAAAGGATAAGACTATGTTTTTCTATTTAAAGTATAGAAAATTATATTTTTGAAGTACTAGGAATTTTAGAGTTTCATGTAAGAAGAAAAGAATGAAACTTTATGAAAAATCATAAAAAAATATAAATTTATAAAGTGAAGAAAGGTAAAAAGTTTCAACTTTAAAAAGATGATAGTGAAGTTCAAAATTATTAAAGGCTATCGAGATATAATAATCCTCACTTGAAAAAGAATAGAAAAGAAAGGATTGAAAAGATCCTTAAAAAAAATAGGAAAAGAAAAAGAAAAGAAAAAAAGAATGTTAGGAGAAGCTTAAGGAGATGCCTAATAAAAAATTGGCTTCACTTGAATCAATATGAGGAAAAGGTTTTATTAAATTTTCTAAACTTTTATTTGAGTATTAACACCCTTAATAGTAAAGTTTTCATTAAAAAAATTTTTCATATGAATATTCTAATTATCCTTGATATAACAAGTTATAGTTCTTCTTGAAATAAATGTAGATTGAGAAATCTTAGATTTGATTAGTAAGTATTTTTATACTTATAGTTTTAATCTAAGTTTATAAAAGTTTTTCTTATACTATTTTATTTATTAAACTAAATTATAGAAGTTTATAATTTAATATTCATCCTAACTCATATTTTTATGTAGTAAAAGGGTTACTTGAGGACAAACAACGTTTAAGTTTGGGGGATTTTAAAAACTTGATGTGCCCCTAGTGTGTGCTGTGTTTCTACATGTTTTATGTCAATATAAATCCCCAGTAACACTGCCAAAAACTTGACCCCTCCAAAAATTACGTGGTAATTTAGCTTTAAAAAATATGGCCAAAATCTTGACCAAATTTATATTAAGTATTTAATGTGAAAAATAGAAATGTTATATAAATTATATAAAATAGTTCACACGCTAAGAGTTCTACGCAAGTGCACGTATCACTTCAAGTAATATAGGGCTTTTTTTAAAAACCCCAGTATCGATCCCACAAAGTAGTGCAATAAAAAATCCCTTAGGTTATTTCTACTCTACTACTATAAAGTCTTAGTTTTAGAGGATGGAAATTCTTATTATAATAACATAAATCACAATAGTTAAAATATAAAAATTAAATTAAGAAAGACAAGTTAAAATGGGTTGAATGAATGCTAACAGAAATCTAAATAAAAGAACCAAACTAATTTCTAAACTTCAAAATTAAATATACTAAGACTAAATAAAGTTTTGGAACGAAGAGTTCAAATTTAAGAATGCATCCTTCCCCTTTACAATGAGTACATGGTTAGTGAAGTAATTAAAATCATTTGAATATATATATATATATATATAT
>JXCR01036521.1:82992-104907 GCA_002079205.1 Phalaenopsis hybrid cultivar
TGCCACTCCAGAGCTCCCACTACTCCCTCACGTGAGGGCTAATAATCTCACATAAGTTTCCAATCAACTAGACTAAATTGGAGATTTTAATTTGTCACATTAAAATCTCTAATTCTGCATCTAACAAAGTATATTTTCCTATTTATTTGTACCCAACTCCATGGATGAAATACTCTCCCATGAAATTAAATGTGATTATCCCCTATATTGTAGAAATCATAGCCATTTCAAAACATATGTTTCTCAACATATTTTAACATTTAAATTTGCCAAATTGAAAGGAAAATGAAGAGCGGAGTTCGAATTATCACAATGTATTGACATTTAAAATCGTATATAATAAAATCAATTCCTCACAAAACCAAATCTCATTGTAGGGAGAAGGATAAAGAAGACTACTTAGAATTCATGAGAAGGATACAAAAATACACAAATTTTTTTAATTAAAACATGTTTACAAAATAAAAGAAACAAAAGACACAACTTATCTCACAATCCTTCCTAAGAAAATTTCTATAAGTACTCTTAAAGCCTTTCTCTCCTTACAAGCACTCTCAATTCTCTCCTAAAAATATAATGAAGAAGAAATTTGTCACCTTCCCTCTCCTCTTTCAATACTTGAAGAAATTCTCCAAGCCCTTGACTTTCTCTCTCCCTCTCTCTCTCTTTCCTTCTTCTCACTCTTACGCCACTCACTCACTCACACACACACACACGCCACACCCGAAACTCCTCACACAAAAACTCCCGTCAAGCCCTAGACTTTCCTCTTCTTTATAAAAGGCTGCCTCCCTAAAAAAAGAATTCAAAATTCCCTCCAATATTCTATCCAAAATTCAGCTCTTTTGAATTTAAAGGACATGTCCATTGATTTAAGAGACATATCCCTTCATAAAAGAGCCTCCTAATGTGTCTAGATGCATTGAATCACTCTAAGGGGTGTTTAGAACAAGTGTCCCTTTGAAAATTTGCCCAAAATATGTCCTGAACTGCCTTCCTCCACAAAAAATTATCTCTGGCGCGTCATACCCCAGTTCTCTAGATTTTGGCACATCATCCTACGGTTTGGCGCATCATGTGCAACTCTGCGGTAGCTCCACTCTTTTGCTTTGTTTGGCTCTGTTTCGGCACGTTTAGTTGTATTTTGCTCCTAACAGATATACCTACAAAATAATAATGAAAATAACCTTTGTTTAAAGCGTAATTTTATTCAAAAATATGTGAGAAATGTAAAGTAGATTAAGCATAGAAAGACATATCAAAGTGTGCCAAGTTACAATTTTTTTCTTGCTCGTTTTTACTCCAAATTGAACCATTTTTGCTTCATTTTCTCCAAAATTCCATTTCCTGTACCCGAAACCAAAAAATATGCAAAATAAATTCCTTTAAAGTGTAATATCATTAAAAATCATTAAAATTAAGCATAAAATATATATGAAAAAGTAGGTAATTTTTAGTCGTATCATGAGGCCAAAAACTTGATGCGGGTGGATTTAGTGTGTTGATTTTGCAAATATTTTTCCATATTACAAAAAACACACGACATATGCAATTGAAAATATGCAAATTATTCTCAGCAAAATAACTTTAGTTAAAGTAGTTTTATCTTTTAAAAATCTTTAAACTGTCAAATACCCTTTAAAAATAACACAAGTATACGTATCGCTCAAGTAATAAAGGGCTCTAATGGAGTCCTAGATATCAATCACACAGGGAAGTTGGAAGTTCCTATAAAGAAGTTATTAAAATTATAGTGTAAAGTAATACTTTGAAAATACAAAAATTAAAGTGTGAAGTTTGAATATTAAGTAATAGGTGAATGCTAAATAAAATGCAGTTGAGAGACAAAGTTAACAAAATTAAATAGCAAACTTTTAAAAGTAAAATTATGAAAATTAAAACTAAGCTGTTATGAGAGAAATTTCAAATTTAAGAAAGAATCCTCCCCCTTTACAATGAGTATATGGTTTGTGAAGAAATTAAAATCATTTGAAAATATATATAAAGACTGTTTTGTGCCAAATATGAGCAATCTTATTCTTTACCCTCCTTCGAATGCATAAAGGACATTGATTAATCCAGAGTTTGGTACCTAATTTCATCGTTAGGCTAGGAGGATACTGACTGCTACTCTAGAGCTCCCACTACTCCCTCTTTTGAGGGCTAACCATCTCACATCAGTTTCCAATCAACTGGTCCAAATTAGGGACTTCAATCTATCACCTTAAGATCTTTAATTCTGCATCCAACAAAGTATATTTCCCTATTTTCTTACACCTAATTCCATGGATAAAATACTCTACCATGAAATCAAATGTGATTATCCCCATGTTGTAGAAATTATAGCCCTTTCAGAACATATGCTGCTCAAAACATTTTAACATTTCAATTGGCTAGATTGAAAAGTAAATGAAGATTTGAGTTCAAATCATCATAAATTTGACATTTAAAATCATATAAAATAAAATTAATTCTTTACAAAACCATATCTCAAAGTAGGGAGAAGGATAAAGAAGACTACTCAAAATTCATGAGAAGGATACGCCAAAATAAGGATTTCATTAATAAAAATAAGTTTACAAAATAAATGAAATAAAAGACACAACTTATCTCACAATCCTTTCCAAGCAAACTCCTAGAAGTTTTCTCCAAGTCTTTCTCTCCTTACAAGCACTCTCAATTCTCTCTTAGAAGTGTAAAATAAGAAATCTCTCACCTTCCCTCTCATCTTACAACCCTTGACTTTCTCTCTCTCTAACTCTCCTTCACGCCACACACCTCTACTCCCCCCCCCCTTCAAGCCCTAGACTTTCCTCTCTTTTATTAAAGGTTGCCTCCCACTAAATAGAATTCAAAATTTTCCCTAAAAAATTTTGTCCAAAATTCAACTCTTTTGAATTCAAATAACATTTCCATTGATCTAAGAGACATATCCTTTCATAAAATAACCTTCCAAAGTGTCTAGATGCATTGAATCTAATGCATCATGTGCCAACTCTATATGAGATGGCACATCTAGCACCAATCTGGCACATCTTGCACCATGTTGCTGAAGATCGCGCTATTGTAAATCCTTTTAACCCCTCCACTATTACATGGAAGGTGAGAGATTTTAAACTTTGGAAGTCTGTTATTTCTGTTCGGGATGTGACTTCTCATTTTATGTTTTGGGATGTAGGAAATGGAAGCATTTCCTTCTAGCATGATGAATGGGGGCTTTCTACTCACACTAGCTTGCCGAATGATTTAACAGAAACTTATCTGTTGGTTTCTGACTGTTGGATTGATGGTCACTGGAACTTAACTAAATTAACTTCTTTAGTTGGTGAGCTGGCTCTTCTATTGCAACTATTCCTATTACAAAAATGTTATATTCACATTTACACACTTTCACTCACTGGAAATGGAGCTCTTATACATGGCATCAATACATCTCTCCTTTTATTTCTTTCATTCTGTGGAGATATTTTCATATCTTGCTCCCTTTAGATAATATTCTTAAACTGATAGAGTTAAAACTTGCTTATTTTTGTTATATTTGTAAGAAGGAAGCTGAATCATCTAATCATGTTTTTTTTTTTTATTGCCCATTTGCTAGAGAGGTTTGGAATATGTTGGGGGTGCTATTTCGACATTAATTGGCCCCTTGATTTGAGGGTAAAACGTGCCTTAGCTATCTGGAAGGAAATGAATTTCTCTAAAAACAAAAAGTTATCTTATTTTCTTGTGATTGTGGTTTGGTTCTTTTGGATGGCTAGGAATAGTCATAAGTATGAGGAATCTAGTCACACTCCAACTACTATCATTTCTTTAATTGTATCTAACTTTAATAAAGCATGTACATTAGCTAATAGTGTTGTTGGTTCTCATTCCTCTAAGAGTAGTAGGAGGCCTATTTTAATCATTTGGGCTCCACCCCCCCCCCCCAGGTTGGATTAAAGTGAACATTGATGATAGTTATACTTTTGATTATGCTGGGGTGGGGGGCTAGTTTAGAGATGCTTATGGGCAATGTATTGCTTTTTTTGCTTCCCCTTGTACTGCTTCTTCTCTTGAAGCTGAGACTCGTGCAGTGCTTGCTGCTCTACAGACAACTATCTTGCCTCATTTTTCGGTTTGTTGAGGTGGAAACGGATTTTTGAAGGATTGGCTTACATTCTCACGAGTAAGCTAAAACCTATTTGGTATCTTATCACTTTATTGAAAAGAATCAGAACCATTATTGAGGTGCATCAGCTCCATATACAATACACTTTTAATAAAAAAAGAGGGAAATACCCCTGCTAATTGGTTATAAAAAAAGGGAGTGCATGGTGCATTGGTAGGTGATACTCCTCCTCATTCATTACTCACACTTATTAGAAGTGACTGGATGCCCCTTATGTTCAAACATAATCCATTTGTGTTGTTCACTATTATCTTTTTTGTGCTAGGCTTTTGTGTCCATTCTTATGGTTTTATTTATGATGCATGGAGATACAATCCACATTATAGCTGGAATGCACTTTTAGATAGAGTGTGTAGGTGTTGTATACTGACCTTTTTTAAGGATTTCATTGGATGGGCTTCTTTGAATAGTTTTTTTGCTCCTGGATTGAACTTGATTTCCTCATCATGTTATACTTGTTGCATGAATTGGGTTAATAGGTTTTCCTGTGGTTGCTGAGACTGTATTTATGTTTACTGCTTCAATATACTGCATCAATTTTTCTCAAAATACATACTGCCACCATCTCTATTTTTTGAGATAGGATTCTAGTGCTTTGCTGAGCCTTACTTCCTACTATTTTTGCTATCAACCCTATTGGGTTTCATACTCTATTTGTTTGTTGAACGTCATCTCTCTATGCTTTTATTTTGCACTCCAGATGCTCCCTTATCTGAAATGAATCTGAAGTTGTTTACACTTACTGAGGCCCCACAAGTTCCTTGCAATCTCTCTATTTTGTGGTACAGGATTGGCTTACTTGCAGGTTTGGAGGTTACTCTTTGTGAGAGATTTGTTGGTGCCCTTCAATGTGATTTGCACTGCCTCAGAATGCTCTTAGTCCTGTTTCTTTTTCTGCCTTCCACCTCCACCGAAATATTGTGTTTTGGTGTACATGTCATTTTTTAGGTATACTTTTTTTATTGGTATACATTTTTTGGATTACATGTATTTTTGGGTATACTACACTTTTATATTTTTCTTTTCTTTTTATTGCGTGGATTTGTAATGTGGAAAGAGGAACCCTTAGAACTTTGATGTATTTCTTTTTGCTTTTAGATGGGGATCCACTTTCCCTCCCCCACTTTTGTAAACGCATTTTATATTACCGCGTAAGGAGCCACAAGCTTCTCTTTAATTATATATATATATATATATATATATATATATATATATATATATATATATATATATATATATATATATATATATATATATATATANGGATCCACTTTCCCTCCCCCACTTTTGTAAATGCATTTTATATTACCACGTAAGGAGCCATAAGCTACTCTTTAATTATATATATATATATATATATAAACAGAACTCAATAGAGGCATAATATTTCTTACAAAAATAGGTCCAGTGAGGCTGGGGTAGGTGCACCGCAAATACAACATGGGCACATTGTGATGTGCGTGGGAGCGTTGCCTAGGGAATGACAATGCACATGAGTGGTGTAGCTGGGCCTGGATGCTTTTTGGGGGTGTGGGTGTGCCCTGTTTCTAGCACGACCATGTTGTATTAAAAAAGGTGAACTGTTAGGGTGGCTCGAGTGCCCTTTTCTGAAAAATTCCCCTTTATGTTGATTTCTAACTTATTTTATGCTAAAATCACGTCCAACCTATGTCTTCCATGAGTAATATTAGAATAAAAAGATGTAAAAACACGTCCAAAAATACAAGCATAATATTAGAATAAAAAGATGTAAAAACATGGACAAGCATGTGAGGAAAATATCTTACATTATGCATATATCATGGGTCATGGTTTAGAGGGATAATTGGGTGGTTATTGGATGAGGTGGATGGCTATGATGAAGTGGGGAGTTAAGAGAAAATAAAGTACCTTGATTTTTGTCATGGACGAGAGAGAGAGAAGAGCAAGGATAGGATGGTGAGATGGTCCAATAGAATGAAAATGATTGGATTACTAAGTTGGCATCATGAGGGTGGTCTAATGGTGGGAGTTACAAATGAAATAGAGGGCTTAGATCAAATAACATGAAGGAAATTTGTCAAAAATGGAGGGATACACTGGTAATTTGCTCAAGTAGTTAGGGTATTTATGAAAAAATAAAAGTATATCTTATTAGAAATATGATAAAATATGGAATCCAATGGTTCAAACTTTTTTGAAGAAGGAGATGCAGAGGAAGTTATTGGCATTTGAAATGACTATGTACTTGAAAGCCAATTACAAGCTAGTTATAAGTTGTTTATGGTCAAATTTTTTATGTTTGATGATTGAATAGATAAATATGTGATGCACCAAAAATATATATTTTTTATACCTATATTTTATACTCATTTTTGGTGATATTACGCTTTAAAGGAAGGTATTTTTCATGTTTTATTGCAGGTTGATGATTTTTAGCACTTTGAATAAAAAGTAAGAAAAAAGGATAGAATTTGGAGTCAAAATGACATTTAAGAGAGAAATACTCAGCGTTGATGGTGTCAGCATGAAGGAAGGAGTCCAGAATAGCAGGGGCACAGATGGTTCCATTTGATAGAGAGCACAGATTAATTTTGGGCCACTAGCGCCAAGGGCGCCATCATGGGCGGCGACAGCGCTGAAGTTGGTGCAGGGCAAAATTCTAGAAGGTTCGACGAATTTGGACACTTTTTGAAGAGTTATTTGGTAAACCTCTTGGTAAACCAACATTATTCCTTATTTAAAGCTAAATTTGATCGGAAAAACATGTCCTCTAGCGTGTCATTGAGTTTTCTTTTGTGTTCCATTGTGTGTATTGTGTAGTGTGGTGAGTCTAAGTGTGAGTTCTCCTAAGAGTTGTTGGAGAGGGAGAGAAGTGAGAGATTTCTTCTTACCTATATCTTCAAAGAGAGAATTAAGAGTCTTGTTAAAAAAGAGAGTCTAAGAGGAGCTACAAGGGATTTGCTTTGAGGAAGAGTCGAAGATAAGTGGTGTTTGTTTATTATTGTTGTGTAAACTTTCTTTTATTTAGAAAATTTGTATTTTGTCATATCTTTCTCATGAGGTCTGCATAGTTTTCTTTGTCTTTCTCCCTACTAGGAGATATAGTGAAATGAAGAGATAATTTGGATGTGCCAATTTTAAAATACAAAATAAATTGTGATGATTTTATCACTCTGTTCTTAATTCAATTTTTGATTTGGTTAGTTGAAATGTTAACATCTTTTGTGAAACATACTATCTAGGAAATGGATTATGAGTTTCACAACAAAGTGAGAATCACAATTGATTCCATGAAGGAGTGTTTTATTCTTGGAATTGAGTGCAAATAAATAAGGAAATATATATATTACTAGGGTGAAGAATTGGAGATTAAGGTGATAGACAAAAATCCCTAATTTGGTCTTAGTGTTTAAGAACTAAAGCAAGAGTTAGACTTTAGAGCAAGGGAATTCAGAGCTCTAGAGTGAGAGTCAATATCCTCCCTGCCTAACCACAGATTTAGAGACTAAACCTAAGATTAGCCAACGATTCTCCATAACACTTGCTTGAGGGTAGATAATTAAAATTGCTCCTATTTGGCACAAGGCATATTAAAACCATTTATCTCTCTCATTTAACCAAAAACTCATTGTAGTGGGAAAGATGCTTTCTAATATTTGATAACTTCATCACAAAAATATAGTTTGGTAGTTATTGCTTAACTTTGCTTTACAGTTTCACTAGTGGTTGGTAATTTAATTCTGATAGCACCCTAAACATTTAAAATTAGTATAGTAGATTTTCTTTATTGTTGTGAATTTCCTAATTTAAATTTCCATTATGAATTTACACCTTCCTCGTGGGATCGATATTTGTGGCTAAAACAGAAAGTCTTGTATTACTTGATAACGATATGTATACTTGCATAGAATCCTAACATAAATTGCTTCAATTTCTTATTCATAAATAACGAATCAAGTTTTTGGAGTCGCTACAAAGCGGAGTTAACTTTATTAATTTTACACAATTATAATTTCAGGATCAAGTTTTTGGCACCATTATCGAGGAAGGTAATGGTAAATTAAATAGATTTGGTAAATTAGGAAATTTAACGATTAAAGTACAAAAAAAATTTAAAAATAAAAAAATCATAAATTTTTTTTTTAATTTAGGTGTACTTTTAAGATTTTTTCTTGCACATTATATTTATTTATGCGTAGTATTGGGTCTAAAGGATTAGTACCTTATGATTCAGAATTAGAATGTACTATTAGAAAAGTTCAAAAACAATAAAAAGAAATTAGAAATTTGAACGAAAAGGCGAATAACTTAGATAATCAAATAAATGAAAATTAACAAAGACCTTTAAAAAATTATGATAATCCTACAGCAGATGAACTTCACTTGACTATTCAAAACCCTTATGTTGTTGCTAATTCATTTGAACTTAAACCTGTTATTATCCAAATGGTACAACATAATCAGTTTGGAGGAACACCTACTAACGATCCTAACTTACATCTTGCTAGTTTTCTTGAAATATGTGCTACTTTTAAATATGATGGAGTATCAGACTTAGACTTTTTCCTTTTTCATTAAGGAACAAAGTTAAAGCTAGGTTAAATACATTAGCACCTGGATCTATCAAAACATGGGGAGAACTAACACCAAAATTTTTAGCTAAATATTTTCCACCCTCAAAAACTACTAAGCTTAGAAACGATATTACATCTTTTTATCAGTTCGAAGAGGAATCAATATATGAAGCTTGAGAAAGATTTAAGGATCTCCTTAGAAGATGTCCACACCATGTTTTACCAGATTGGTTAATAATTCAAACTTTTTTACAATGGGTTAGCAGGATCACTTAGATTTATTATAGATGTTGTTGTAGGTGGATCATTAATGTCAAAACCTTTTGATGAAGCATATTCTGTAATAGAGGAGATGGCTACTAATAATTTTCAATGGCCATCTGAATGGGTAAAGACAAAGAGAGTAGCTAGTATTCATGATTATGATGCAATGTCTATTTTGGCATCTCAACTTGCCTCTATATCAAAGAAGTTTGATCTAATTGGAGTGAACTATTCTCAAATACCACCAGTGTTAGAGGAAAATTTACTAGAATAGATAATTGATACTCAATCATCTTATGAAACTATGAATGCTATATATAATAGAAATAATAATCCCTATTCTAATTATTATGATCCTCGACAGAAAAATTACCCTAAACTTAGTTGGAATATTTATAACAATTCGGTGAACCCCTCAAGAAATTCAAATAACCAAGGGAATCCTAACAATAGACCTTATTATCCTCCTGGATTTAACAATAACTCACAAGTTAAGGAGAAGAAATTGATTATGTGAGAAGTGATGTTGAACATGAAAAATCAAATACAAAATAAAGGAGTTGCAATTAGAAATATTGAAAATCAATTAGGACATATTGCTATCACACTTAATAACAGACCTTCAGGAATTCTTTCTAGCACTATTTAAGTTAATCCAAAAGATCAGAATAAGGAGCAAATTAAGGCTATTTAATTACGAAGTGGAAAAGAAGTGAAGACAAGAATCCAAAGAGAAACTGAAGTTGAGAAGGAGAAGGTGGAAATTGAAAGTGACAATGATGAAAATAAACTAGTAAAAATTTCCTTAAGAAAATCGCCACCTCCGTTTCCTCAACGATTGAAACATAAGATTAAAAGTAAAAAATTTACAAAATTTTTTAAAATCCTTAAAAAGTTAATGATAAATATTCCTTTCATTGAGGCTTTAGAACAAATGTCGAGTTATATGAAATTTATGAAGGATATGCTAAACAAGAAGAGGAAGTTTGTAGATCATGAGACCGTTGCACTAAGTGAAGAGTGTAAAAGCCTTATGTGATCTAGGAGTTAATAGATCCTAGTAGTTTTACTATACCTTGTGCTATTTGTGAAAAATTTATTAGAAAATCCTTATGTGATCTAGGAGTTAATATTAATCTTATGCCTTTATCAATTTTTAAATGTCTAAATTTAAGAGAGATTTCCCCTACTACTAAAACTTTTGAGTTATCTTATCGATCAATAACTTATCCTAAAGTAGTTATAGAAGATGTATTAATGAAAGTGGATAAATTTATTTTTCTTGTAGACTTTATTGTATTAGATATAGAGAAAAATAAAGAGATTCCTATTATTTTGGAGAGACCATTCCTTGCAATAGGGAGAGCTGTGATAGATGTGCAAAAAGGAGAACTAATAATGCGAGTCAATGATCAAGAAGTAACATTTACAATAACAAAAGATATGAAATATATTGCGATAGAAAAAGATAATGAATGTTTTAGAATTGAAGTTACCGATTATCTAAGTAATGAGTGATTTAAGGGAATGTTTGAAGAAAAACTAAGGCAAGAAGAGAACGATGAGAATGAGAATAAAAATAAAAAATGAAAATTTACATTATTTTCAGGACAAATTTGAAATTTTAGACCTTTTGGAATATGATAATAAAAATCTTCTTCCTTCAAGTATTAAACCACCTGAACATGAACTGAAATTATTACCTGCCTATTCAAAATATGTGTTTTTTAGGGGATTCATCTATATTGTCTGTTATTATATCTTCTGATTTAACTGAAATTCAAGGGCAAAAATTAGAAGAAATGTTGAAAAGATATAAGTAGACCTTTGGGTGGACTTTAGCAGATATTTAAAGGATCAGTCCTTTAATTTGTATGCACATAATTTTATTAGATGAACAATATGAACCTAAAGCTGATCCTCAGAGGAGATTAAACCCGATAATGAAAGAAATTGTTAAAGAGGAAATCTTAAAATGGTTAGATGCAGGAATTATATATCCTATTTTAGATAGTGCTTAAGTAAGTTTGATCCACTGTGTTCCAAAGAAAGGAGGAGTGGCAGTTGAATTAAATGGGAAAAATGAATTAATTCCAACAAGACCAGTTACTAGCAACGAATTTGTATAGAATATAGAAAATTAAATGTAGCTACCAGGAAAGATCATTTTCCTTTACCATTTCTAGACCAAATGTTGATTAGATTAGCTAGGCAAAAATATTACTACTTTCTAGATGGATATACCAGGTATCAACAAATTCTGATTGCTCCTAAGGATCAAGAAAAAATTACATTTACAAGCCCTTATGGAACATTTGTTTTTTATAGATTGTCTTTTGGACTATGTAACGCACTTGCGTTACATTTCAAAGATGTATGATGTCAATTTTTTGTAATTTAATTAAACGTGGAATGGAACTATTTATGGATGATTTTTTTGTATTTGGAACTTCATTTGAATTACGCTTAAATAATTTAGAAAAAACTTTGGAACTATATGAAAAACCAACCTAGTACTAAATTGAGAAAAATGTCATTTTATTGTTGTAGGAGGAATTGTACTTGGGCATAAAATTTTTGAAAATGACATGGTAGTAGATCAAGCAAAAATTTAAGTTATTGCAAAATTACCACCTCCTTTTACTGTTAGAGAGGTAATAAGTATTCTAGGACATGCTAGTTTTTACAGGCGTTATATAACAAATTTTTCAAAAATTACTAAGCCATTATGTCAACTTTTACAAAAGGATATGAAATTTAATTTTAATGAGGAATGCATAAAAGCATTTGAATTACTGAGAGAAAAATTAATCACAGCTTCTATAATAGTTCCACTTGATTAGGAGAAACCATTTGAAATAATGTTTGATGTTAGTGGTCATGCTATTGGAGTTTTCTTAAGGCAAATGTATAAAAAAGTTTATAAAGTAATATATTATGCTAGTAAAACTTTAAATGATGCTCAAATTAATTACACCACTACTGAAAGAGAGTTATTAGCTATTTTCTATGCCTTTGATAAGTTTAGAACTTACTTAATTGGAGTTAATTGCATTGTGCATACATACCATTTTCTTATCAAATATTTGATGCAGAAGAAGGATGTTAAATCAAGATTAATTAGATAGATTTTTCTGCTGCAAGTTAATTTTGTGGTAGAAGATATAATGGGAACTGATAATCAAATAGATGATCATTTATCTAGACTAAAATAAGAAATCTTAACTAATTTTGCAAATGAAATTTTAGAAACTTTCCCTGATGAACAATTGTATAGTATTGATATAAAAAATACACCATGGTATGCCGATATAGTAAATTATATTGTGAGTGATATTTTACCACCAGATGTAAAGAATCAACAAATAAAAAAAATTATTCATGATGCAAGATTTTATTTTTGGGCTAACCCATATTTATATAAACAGCCTAAATATTTGATAATTACAAGATGTGTGCCTTACAAAGAAACTGAACAAATAATTGAATGATATCATGATTCTGAATTTAGAGGACACTTTGGAACTAGTAGAACTGCACATAAATTTTTCAAGCTGGATTTTATTGGTCTACTCTTTTTAGAGATATTAATGAATATATTAAAATATGTGATCGATGATAGCAAGTATGAAATATTTCTAGAATAAATGAAATGCCTCTGAATTACGCATTAGAAGTTGAAATTTTTAATGTGTGGGGATTAGATTTTATGGGACATATTATGCCTTCATTTGGAAATTTATATATATTTCTTGTTGTTGATTATATGTCCAAATGGATTGAAGATTTTGCTGTACCTAAATGTGATGCTCGAAGTGTTTCAAAATTTTCAAATAAAAACATTTTTATAAGATATGGAATGTCAAGATTGATTATTACATATGGAGGATCCCATTTTAGGAATAAGAGGATAAAAAAATTCATAAGAAAATATAATATTATGCATAAATTCTCTTCCTCTTATCATCCCTAAACAAGCGGTCTAGCAGAGATATCGAATCGTAAAATAAAACAAATTTTAGAAAAAGTTGTAAATCCTGATAAATTAGATTGGTCTGCTACATTAGATACTGCATTATGAGCATACATAACTGCCTATAAGACTCCTATTGGAATGTCCCCATGTAGACTTATTTTTTTGTAAAACATGTCACTTACTAGTAGAGTTGGAACATAAAGCATTTTGGGCTATTAAGAAATTCAATTTTAGTCTAAAGGATGCTGGTGAGAAAATATTATTGCAACTCAATGAACTTGAAGAGATTGGAAATGAAGCAAATGATAATGCAAAAATCTATAAAGAAAAAATGAAAATTTGGCATGATCGTAGGATTATAAAAAAGAAAATTGAACCTAGACAAGAAATTCTATTATATAATACTAGATTGAGATTACTTCTAGGAAAACTGAAATCTAGATGGTTAGAACCATCTAATGTGATCAAAGTCTATCATTATGGAACTGTTTTTATTAAAGATCCTAAAACTGTAAAGATATTTAAATTTAATGGGCATCGATTGAAACATTATTATGAAGGGCACATGCCATAATTTAAAGAAATCTTGATGTTGAGTCATCTTGAATAAACATTGGTGTGTCGGGCTGATGATGTTGAACCAAGCAATTTGTGGGAGGCAACCTATATATTTATATATTTATATATCTTAGTATTTTATTTTATAATTGTTCTAATGTATTACGACATAATAATACCTTAGAATCCTACACAATCTTATATATCATAAATCAAGACAAAAATTGGTACTGGATGAAAAATTTGGGAATGAATTGAACCAAAGATGAAACAGATGCAACTTTGGCTTTGGCATAGATGGCGCCAGCAAGGGCGCCTATGGCGCCCTTTTATAGAGCCATGGAGCCGACAATGCCTTCAGGGGCACCAAAAGTGCCCAGTATGGTTTCAGCAATTCAGGGAGTTTTCGGCAGAGTTTGGCTGGATTTTGCTTCAAACTAACTGCCTAAAGGTCATTTTAAAGGCATGAAAACCATTTTAGACGACTAGATACTTCTAAATTTTGAAATCCATGGCTTTCAGTTCCATGCAGTCAATCTCAAGTACCATATGAAGTTGAGAGAAAGTGTTATTACCCTGGGAGCCCATGGATCCTATTGAAGCAAACTATAATGGGAATTGAAATGAAGCATTGGAAATTATCTTGGATCAATCATCACATGCTTCGATTCCCTTAATGCCTTATACAATTGTAAGTTCACAAGTTTTGGAGAAGAAAATAAAGAAGATAGAAAGAGAACTTCAGAATATCATTAATGTGATAGGAAATCTTAATTACCTTTTTTATCACTTAGATTAGAGGATGAAGGAATACTTTGATCATACGGGATGGATTGAATCAGTTTTGGTGCAGATGTTTAAGAAGAAAGAATGGATCAATGAAAATTTGACTGATCAATTCCCATACTGACCATTCTATAATTTTTACGTACATTACCAATCTAGGGAGATATTACAGGAGGAGACTGTACTGAAGATGAAGAGGATTAATTGAAGAACTTAGACTTTCCACTCTTTAAAATTAATTATGTTTTTTTAATGTAATTGTGTATGATTGTTTTTTTTTGAAACTCCTATCACTTTAATTGTATGTATTGTTTAGTTTTTAGCATTCTAGTGTTGTGGCTTGATTTCCACGTTGAATTATAGTGTGATTTTCCTTATGTTCGTGTTAGTCGGATTAAAAATTTGTGTTTGTAAAAATTTGGAATTTTATATGTATAAGTTGGTTTTGTGTTTTTTTTATAAAAACACTTTTTCTGTGGACTATTTAAGGTTGAATTTTTATTATTTAAAGAAACTAATTAGACATTGGAGTGAATTGGAAATAGCTGATGTGCAAAAATAATGGAAATTGAATATTTTTGGCACTGGCGCCGACGGCGCCCGACACCCAAAAGTCCCCAAATACTTTGAAATTTTGCGAATTGCACAGTGAAAACGTCATTTTTACCCCTTCGGTTTACACCCCTAGGGCTTGTAAACACTTGGGTTTAAAGGGATTAGAAGATAAAAGAAGTTTGGATTTCATCTTCTCTAGGTAAGAGTTATACTTTGAATTAAACATTTTTTATTTCCACCAAGGATTTCTCGAATTGCACAGTGAAAACATCATTTTTACCCCTTCGGTTTACACCCCTAGGGCTTGCAAACACTTGGGTTTAAAGGGATTAGAAGACAAAAGAAGTTTGGATTTCATCTTCTCTAGGTAAGAGTTATACTTTGAATTAAATATTTTTTATTTCCACCAAGGATTTCTCCTACATTACTGAGATCCAAAATTTTAAAATTTTTTAAGGAGATTTTGAGAAAATCCTTTGGTGAAGAACTTTTACTTAGTGGATTTAAGTTTAGAACTTTCTACATTGTGATTTTCAAAATTTTTGGAATTTATTTAGATTTTATCATTTTTTTCTTTCTTCCAAAGATTGCAATGGAACCAAGGATGAGCAAAGGAATGAGGAAATCAAAATATGATGACCAAAGATACATCAACTTCAAAGCTAGCATTCATTTCAATAGTCTACTGAATACAAAGAAAATAATTCCGGATCAAGCATTTAAAAATTCGGGTGGTGAAGTCGAGAGATTGATTGTTGCTCGACAGTGGTAGAATTTCTGTTACTTTACTACCGAGGCTATTATTGGTATAGTCATGGAGTTTTATGCCAATTTTAAAGAGACTTCTGATGACCATGTCTATGTTCGTGGTAAAATGGTTGAGTTCACTTTGAGGAGGATCAATGAAATTTATCAGTTGTAAGGAGCATTTCACTATGAGTACAACACATTCTTTGCTACGAACATGGCTCTAGATGAAGTTATTTCATTTCTTATAGATGGCTTGGAAGGTGAAGAATAACGTTAAGGTAAACTTCCTTGCTTCGATGTTAAATGTAGTATCCAAGGCCTGACATTACTTCATATCTTCCAGAATGATACCTAAGAACCACCATAGCGAAGTTACTAAGGATAGAGCTATCATAAACTTTTGTATCTAATAGTGGGCAGTTTAGATGTTGGATCTATAATCTATAAAAACAATTGTTCTATTGCTCTGGGTGAGATGTGTTGGCACTATTTTTGGTTTGGGGGAGTTGTCCGTAAGAAGCTGTGGCCACTAAAATTAAAATATCATCGCCCGCTTCAGACGCACATTTTAATGTCTAGAAAAATATAAAATCAAACTGATCCCATATTTTTCATAGTTTAAATGAAAGAATGTTGTACCTCAAATATTGTACTCGAAGGATAAACACAAGGTTTGAGGATGAGGCATGCTAAAATAAATTGAGAAATGTATGACATTTGTTTGGTCTACAAAACAATTTTATTTACTGACAATTTCCCCTATTTAATATGAAGAATTACATAGGTTTTATATTAAGATAGGTTCAGAGAAGTTTTCTATAAGGGAAAGCCCCTATAGTTAATTACATCGTAAATGACAAAACCCACCTAAGAAAACTTTTGATAAAAATCAGGAAATATCATCTTCAAGGATTTCAAAAGGATGAGACTGTTCAACGAGATCAGACAGAGAGGTGTGAAATGGGATTAGCTCAAGTTTGGAGCATTTTATTTTTGGAATCCAAAGGAGAAATATCTAGGGTATGTCATAGATTCAGAGGAAAACCTCGCTGACTTTTCGGTCTATCTTATGGTTTTGTTTCAATTTGAGAAGAAATGTTTAAGTTTTTCATTCAATTTTAATTGATTAGGGCTTACATTTGTATGAAATGTTCACACAAATAGCTTGGAAGATGTGAGGATTTAGGTCGTGATGAATGACAACCTCGGAATCGTAAGATGAGTTAGGGCTTATATTGTACAACAGAGCTGTACGAAGGCCTAAAGATGAGGTGAGGATTTATGTTGCATAAGCAGACAACCTTGAAATCCTATGGCTTGGTTGTTTAATTCTAAGGAAGGAATGATTTAGCTGGGGAAGGCAGGTTTTGTTGTTGAAGATGGTTGTGCTGCCCACCATGCTAGCTTCAAGCTCCTTGTCGAGAAGAATTTAAGTTTTCTAGGATTTTAAGTTATGATGTCAAATCAGGTGGCCCTATGGTTAAAGTTCTTTAAATTTTATGGGTGATGTTAAATTTAATTAGAGCGACACCGGTTAGGATCTTATGGTTCCCTCGTTCCGGCACCACTATTTTCTATTGGATTCACATAGTCCAAATGAATTTATTAAAATCAACTTAATGAGCTCCATAATTTCATTTAGACAATGTGAAGCCTCATTAGCAACCGTAGGTTACCTCCTCTGAGGGATTCCTTATCATCCGATAGAGACGTCTTAATTTAGTTGTAGTTGTTGTTTTTTTTTTATGTTTGCGATTAAATTTTAAGTTGTTTTAAATTTTGAATGTTGTGGAGGTGAATTTTATCTTGGTTGATTTTAGTTTTAGTTTTGGTCTTGGTTTTGTGGCTATTCTGATAATTTTAGTTTTCTTGCAGGGTGACATTGCTGTTTAGCATGCAGGTTTGCATTAATATCAAAAGTACAGTATCAAAGTGCAAGAAAGACGGCGCTGTAAACTGTAAAAGCGTACCTGGCGAGTCTTCTCATTCCACCATCTGAATCTCAAAATGCATATCAGTGTATTTTATATGAAGCAGGAAAGTAAATTTTTGGCGACCTACCTAACCCTAGGTCATATCTTGGTGGGTCCCTATTAGTTTGATTAAGGATGATTCTTGTTGAGCTACACATATTAAGTTTAGTAGATCTCTGAGGTATCCAACAGGTCTAGAGGAAGAAGCAGGTCCATGCTTCCCTCTCACCGTCTGGTGAAAATCCTCGAGTTCATTTAAACTTATTATGTTGCTTAATAATACATCCTATAAATACCTTTAATGCTCAGTGAACATTGATGTTTCAATTATTCCTAAGAGTAGGGTAATTATCATTTGTGATTTAATTTGTAAATTATGTGGGTGAAAACCCTTAAAGAGGGAAGTTAGTGCTATCAAAGATATTTAAGCAACTTTAATTTAGGGTTCTAGTGTTTTAAAGATGTTCAATTTTAATTTTGTTCACTTTTCTAATCCTTATTTAACCAAATTTGATTTAGCTTAGGTCACTACTAAGCCCTTAAGGTTTTGGTGGATGTCTTAGTTATTTTTGAAAGAGATTAAAATTTTAAGTGATGATGATTCATTTTTGAAAGACATTTGAACATCAAATAGGGGTGTTAAATTGGTGAGTTATTAATACCCAAAACTATAGAACCTGAGTTTAGGATCATTTATTTGACTAGCCTTCCAAATTTTAAAAATTTAAGGAAATTACAAATTTATCTTTTAATTAACAAAAGTGGGATTGGTTTCTACTAATTAATCCTCCTTTTAGTTTAAATCATCCAAATGAATTAGTTAAAATCAGAGGTTACCATTTTTCCTCTTTGAATTAAGCCTAAATGTTAATTAAGGCTAAACATCTAAAATTACACTTTTACCCCTAAGGCTCTAATACTTCATAATTTATCAAATTTAGTCCAAATAACTTTGGAACTTTTATCCCACCTCACTCATGGGTTAATTAATACATCAAAGGAGAAAATTTGATTTTTCAAAATTTAATTTAATTTACATATTTATTTTAATGCAAAAATAAATTTTTTCTAAGAAATCTTCGATAAATTGAAAAAGAAAAAGCCTAATCCCTTGAAATTTTTATTAGATGTGGACTTAGACTAGAGAAGCATTGAGACCAAATTTCATAATTTATTAAATTGTAATTGAATTTTAAGAATTATTTTAAGTTCTGGACTATTTATTATTATAAAATATTTTAAGTGTGGAAAATTTATTTTTATATTTTTATTAAATCTCTTTGATGCCGAGGAACACAGAGAAATAAATTTCACATTTTATTTTATTTTTCTCTGAATTTTTAGAATTATTTTAGTGAAAATCCATTTTTAGCCTTTAAATATTATTTTAAGCTTTAAAATTAAATATCTTCATTTAGAAAGTCACAAAAAATATTCCAATTGTTTAGGGTTTAGGTGAATGTTCCATAAAAGGCAACAATATGCTAAAATATTCCATCAGAGGCAACAATATGCTAAAATTTCAAGTCATGGTGAAATGTCTAACACATGGAAAATCAAAAGACTCAAAATAGTATTTAATTAATTAAAAAAAATATGCATCAAATAGACTTCAAAAAATTTTCACATTGTTTTCCTCTGTTCATTGAGTAAGAGAGTATTTTTGTTTTATTTTTATGATTTTTCTACACCATGATATGAATTTTTGAAGTTAGGGAGCACTTTTTGAATTATTTAAATCCCTATTTATCTATTTAAACGCGCGGCGCCATGTCAACCTACGGCGGCTCCGAAGCTCCATACGACGCACTCCTTTTTGACGTCACCATCCACCTTAGTGGTGACTACGCCCGCGGTTCACGTAAGGAAGCACTGTCCGGCTTGATCTCATCCGTTGATGAGATAAACGCACGATCAGACGGCTCTCCGTCATCGTCCCTAATAGCCTAGCCCGAGAACCGTCCATATTCAAGACTTGATATCTCCCTCATTTCTCAACCAAATTGAATGAATTTTTTCTTAAATGCTCTTCTAAACTAAAGGAACATATCTATATGTTTATAATTCCATGAAATTAAGTTAATCAATTGGAGAATCAAAATAGGCTCATGCAGAGAGGGAGTTCAATACCTTTGCTCTGAGAAGGGAATCTTCAATCAGTGGTGCTCTACATATTTGTTAAGGTCAAAGGAGGCTAAGGATTCAACCTCTTGCTGTGGTGAAAGGTCTAGGTATGAATTCAACCAAGCTCAATTTCAGGTGTTGGTCTAGAGCTATGTTAGGGTCTCTGTGGAGGGGGGATTTGATGGAGCTTCTCCTTCTTTCACTGTGGTGAAGGCATGGGTAAGTTTAATTTGAGTTTGGTGGACTGTGGAGGTGTATTGAGCTCTATCCTGGTTTTAGGTAGAAGTTTGAGCTCAAAATTGAGCTTCCACAGTGGAAATCAGTGGAGGAAAGTGGTTGGCTTGACCTGACGAGGTCTCAAAGAGTCTCTGTGAGAAATTTGGAGGGCTCTCTCAGAGAAAACTTCAACTCTCCCTTCATGGTCATGGAGGGGGACTTTTATAAAAATTCATTTAAAGGCGGTTGTCATGGCCAATAAGGGGGTGCAATGTGATGCTTAGGTGGAGGGCAGAGAGGCTTTAACAATTGATTTGGATGAGGTGGCCTCTAGGTTTAAAATGAGTTTGATTCCATGGTGGTGGCTCACAGTTTTGGTGTTTTTAGGCCACTAGGCCGGCTAGCCAGGCAAGGGGAGGTGGCTAGGTGGTCAGGCGAGCCAGGGGATTATGTCAAAGCAATTAAATGAGTTGAAGTTTAATTTTGGCAAAAATATCCAAGGCTTAAGCAAATATGAAATCAAAATCTCTTTATTTAGGGTACCTTTGGTCCATGGCTTAGCTTAGGTGATTTTATGGGGTTTAGGTTGGTCACTAGGGCCCAACTAATGGTTGTGGAGTCATTAATTTTGTGACTTTCGGGTGGTTAGGCTAACTTTAGTGCATGGGTCCAATATGGGTTTGAATGACC
The DNA here is from genome assembly GCA_002079205.1 of Phalaenopsis hybrid cultivar. Lineage (NCBI taxonomy): Eukaryota > Viridiplantae > Streptophyta > Magnoliopsida > Asparagales > Orchidaceae > Phalaenopsis > Phalaenopsis hybrid cultivar. The sequence continues at coordinate 103,609 of JXCR01036521.1, forward strand.
AAAACTTGGGTTTAGGCTAGGCTGGACATGTCAATTGACACAATTGATTGATGCATTTGATGTAGACAATTGTAATGAACATTTTTTGTGAAGGTTTGAAGTGATTTTGAGTTCAATTGGAGGGTCAATTTGAAGGATTTTGGAGATTTGGTCATTTTGGGCTTGTTGGGCTAGACTTGGGTCTAGATTAGACTAGCCTTGGGCTAAGTCGAAATTTATTATTGAAAATTATCAATAAGAACATCATAAAGAGTCTTAAACATAAATTCGGCGCCAATTTTGGGATTAAAGCAATCAATTTGGTGAAATTTGGAGGCATAGCAAATTTGGGGCAAAATTGGGGGCTTTTGGACTTAAGTCAAAATTAAATGAAATTAAGGCTTCACAAAGGCCAATTTAAGGTCAATTTTGATGTATGGGAATTTTATGAAGAGTTTAGTGTCTGAATTGAGACCAATGGAGTAGTTCATGGGGTTCAATTACCTGGAACCAAGTCATAGGACCAAAAATGGGTGTTTTGATTTAGATCAAAATTAGTCTCAAAGATGGGCCAATTGAGCTTATATTTGGTTTATGTTGGTCATTTTAAAGGTTAATTTGAGTTTAGAATTGAAATTGGGGAAAATTGGGACCAATTTGATGGACATTTGAAGTGGATTTGGGGAGATTTGGTCCCTTAAGGGCAATTTGGGGGTTTTGGTCGAAGGTGGTCAAATTAGCCAATCTAGATTATGTGGTAGTTGAGAAAAGTGAAATTGGGAATATTTGAAATTTTTTTGGGAATTTTTGGGATTTTCTGGAATTTTTGGAATTTTGGGCTTATGAGAGGCATTTTGGTAATTTGGCAATTTTTGCTGATTTTGGTAATTTTGGTGTTTTCAAAAAGGTTTGAAATGATTTTTGAACAAATTTGGGTATTTTGGGTAAATTTGGGAATTTTGTCCAAATTTAGGGTCACAAGGGTATTTAGGTAATTTGGGCATTTAGAAGCAAAAGGTTAAGTTGGGCATTTTGGTAGAGTTCAGGTACCAACCACCATAAATAAGCCATAGACCAATGGAAACCCCATTTGGGTCCTCTAAGTACTGGTCTTAGCTAGACCCTAGCCTGAGGTTAATGGGTTTAGCGGACCATCTACATGATTAAGGGATCAGAGTCAAGAAAATTTTGGGTTTGCATTTGTGAGTGATTGTGAGTGACGTGATTGTTGGTGAGTGCCTTAGCTCTAGGCCAACACCCAGGGCCAACCCTAAGGTCCAACAGTCCTATATGAACTCTTCTTGAGCCCCCCCCCCCCCC
>JXCR01036521.1:105064-139167 GCA_002079205.1 Phalaenopsis hybrid cultivar
TGGCTACTAAAGAGGAAAACTAGACCTCAACCAAAAGTGAGGTCAACAAATGGGCCCCCAATAGGTGTGGTGTGTTGGGCAAACCACGCGTATTGGTGTTGACCGACGAGATCAATAAAACCAATACAAGCTCCTAAATCAAGAGAGATAGAATGGTGTGGGATTGTCTGTGATATTTGCTTCTGCTGGGGAATATAGAAAGTGAATATTTGATCAAATTCAAGAAGTAGAGACTCTCGTTGGGGATTTGAGAGTGGGTTCTGAGTTATCAGATTTCAGGAATTGTAGAAGATGGAAGCCAGTGTGTAAGTGCTGACCGCAGGGTGGGATTTGAAATTTAGGTATTAATTTTAGGAGAGAGTTGGAATTTAAGGACAGATCATGAAAAGAGAGGAATCAGAAGTTAGGGACTGATTCCAAGGTAAGGATTGAAAGTTAAGGATCAATCACAAGAGAGAGCGTCGGAAGGTGGGGACCGATCTCAAAAGAGTGAATCATAAATTAGGGATTGATTCAAAAATGAGAATTGAAAGGTAAGGATCAATCTCAGAAGAGAGCATCGGAAGGTAAGGACTGACCTCAAAATGGTGAATCAAAAGTTAAGGACTGATTCAAAAATGAGAATTGAAAAGTAAGGATCAATCTCAAAAGAGAGCGTCGGAAGCTAAGGACCAACCTCAAAAGGGTGAATCACAAATTAGGGATTGATTCAAAAATGAGAATTGAAAGGTAAGGATCAATCTCAGAAGAGAGCATCGGAAGGTAAGTACCGACCTCAAAAGGGTGAATCAGAAATTAGGGACTGATTCAAAAATGAGAATTGAAAGGTAAGGATCAATCTTAGAAGAAAGCATTAGAAGGTAAGAACCAACCTCTAAAGGTTGCGTCAGAAATTAAGGACTGATTCAAAAATGAGAATTGAAAGGTTAGTATTAGTCTCAAAAGAGAGCGTCGAAAGGTAAGGACCGACCTTAAAAGGGTGAATCAGAAACTAGGGACTGATTCAAAAATGAGAATTGAAAGGTAAGGATAAAATCTCACAAGAGAGCGTCGGAAGGTAAGGACCGACCTCAAAAGGGTGAATCAGAAATTAGGGACTGATTTGAAAATGAGAATTGAAAGGTAATGATCAATCTCACAAAAGAGCGTCGGAAGGTAAGGACCGACCTCAAAAATAGTGAATCAGAAATTAGGGGCTGATTCGAAAATGAGAATTGAAAGGTAAGCATCATTGTCGAAAGGTAAGGACTGACCTAAGAAGAGTGAATCAGAAGTTAGGGACTAATTCAAAAATGAGAATTGAAATTTAAGTAGAGTTTATGGTGTTGAATTCAAAGATATGTGTCGTATGTAAAGGTTGACATTGTTGAAGAGGATTTGTGGAAATTTGCGAGTTTTTGCGCAGAATGTGAAATTCCACAGGGATGTGAAAAGAATTAGTGAGACAAAGATAGTTGTGCTACACGAGCAAAGAGTAAGAAACTTTGAAATCAAAAGAATCCACTTAACTTATTTATTTTATTTTCTTGTTGTTTTTATCACATTTAAATTTTTTAAAATATGTTTTCAAAATTTGATTTTAGTTTGTTAAAAATTTTTTTAAAAGAGAGTTGTTTTGTTGTTTGTTTTTTGGTTTTTTTTTGTTTAAATTTTATTATTGTTAAAAGTTTTTTGTTTGTGGTTTTGTTCTTTGTTGGTTGTAATTTTGAACTAACGTGTGGTTTGTGGCTTCCATCCATCGCACAAAAGGAAATTGACAAAAAGACACATTTCTGAACGAAACTTCATTAATCTGTTCCAACAAAATGTTATAAATCAAGTGTATGCCAACGCCTCAAAAAGTAAAATATGTGAAATGCATCAAAGTACATCTAAAATATCTCATGCCAAGTACACATTATAGGTTGAGCATCTCTGGTACATATCACATTGTTGTAATGTTGAAAGGAATACTTTGACTTTCTGTTCCTGATGTGACGAGATCCTGATTGAGCTAACCTTCTAAGCCACGCTTCAGGACAAGAGTTCCCTTCGTATGTGCTCAGAGGTTCAACCCTCTCATTGCTTGTAAGGTAGTAGTTCCTCCAGTTCTGGATCTGGCTGAAATTTATGCAGAATTTTGTTGTCGTCCATCCGTCGGAAGGTTACGGACACCCTGGGGTGTCGCACTTCTAGAATGCAATGCTTGGCAATGTCTGCACCGTTGCCTTTGAGAACAAGCACTAAGCCAACTGGTAGGGGAATCTCCACAGAGCCTCTGAACTCACCGAGGCCTATGATGTCAATTTCTTTCCCAAATAAGATGTTGCTTTTACTCATGATGAGACCGTACAAAAAGGTCTCCCGAAGTCATGGTGGTCTATATGTGGAAGAATGCAATCACCCTCGTCGTAGATGTTGATAATACAACTATTTGGAATGCAGTTAGCGGGCAAAATACTCCATCTGACCATTCTCTTGATCATCCACTTTATCATTAGAGGTAGTGGATCTACTTGATCGTGTCTGAGGATCCCAAACGGTTTCCCTTGTCTATCATTTGTGAAGTTCTAGTAGCAGTCACACTAGATAGTAATCCTCCCTTTTCCTCGCATCCATTTCCTTGGCTCAGAATAGTTCCTTTGCATATGTTAACCTGCTCGACCTCTGTCCCTTAGGTCAAAAATGCAGTCAAGAATACTTTGTTTGTCAGTCTCTAAGAAGACTTTGGTATACAGTTCTAATTCCTCCATTATGTTGATGAATTTTCCCTGTACTTCTTCGTAGAACTCGAAGTCCCTTTTATTTACTTTGCTCATTTTATAATATTCCACCGTACTGGGAGTCGAGAGTTGTCACGAGTATTCCCTCATTTTAACATCAGCGGGAACCCAAGCAGGTGTTGTCTCTGGCTCTAACGGAATGTATGATTCTGCGTCTGACAGGACGTTTGGCACTGTAACCCACGGAACATACGGCTCTGCATCCATTGGGACATATGGCTCTGCCTCTATCAGGTAATCAATGGTCTGAGATCCATCATTGGTAGAGGCATATTCTTCTAATGTGTCGTAGTGTTGTAGATGTAGGATGTTATAGTTCGGGCACTCCACGAATGCGCCTGTAGCTGACGCTCATGCAGGTATTTCGGCATTGTAGGTAAGGCAATTCGTACACAAAACATCTGAAGCTGGTAGTATCTTTGAATTTGTAATAAACTCAGACTCCTCATCCATAGCGGGCTAGCTGGAGGAGGTCTCTTTCATGCCCGGATCATAAATGTGTCCCTCAGAAATAAGAGTGAGCAAGTTGTCTACCTCTTTATGGCGTCGCTTCTCTTCTCGTAAGGAAGCTCTCTGTTTTCTTTGGCTGGCATTTCTTTGTTGTGTTCTTTGCAGTGGAGAAAATGATATCCTTTCATTATCAGCAGCGACTAGGCCCCCAGTCGGCGTAGCTACCATGGATGGTAAACGGCTTGGCCCCTCCATTGGGTCCTGTTGTACTATCACGCTCTTTCCTTTTCCTGTCGACTGACAAAATTCATTAAAGGCCCTTCGTAATCCATGCCTACTTGGTTAAATTGCATGTCAAAATCTATAGTGCCGCCCTGCGGCGCCAATTCTTCATTTAGTGCGAGATTCCAGCCATCTTTAAAGGCGAAGATCAGCATCTGGTCTGACATTTCTCTGTAGACGACAGGAAAAATGTCAGTGCTCTGAAACTTAGCATGAACATGAACAAAACACAATATTTATTAAAGGAATTTTTTGTTTATTTTGGTGAAGAGATTGTTTATTTATGTGTGATTTTTTTTTATTTAGTAGCATATTAAGTTTGAAAAGAGAAAATTGAAGTGTGTAATTTTTAAAAAAAAAATTATTATGTTGAGGTTAATTTTGTTACAAAAATTTTGGACCCAGTCACAGAATTTTGGCCACATAGATAACTTACGAGCGAAGGCAAGCAATGTCATGTTGCGTTGTATGTCTTCAGGTATCGTCTGTTGATTGGTAGCATGGGTCTTTCACCTCGGAAGTCCACTAACTAGTAAGCTCCTCCTGCGTAGACCTTTTCAACAATAAATGGTCCCTCCCAAGTTGGCTCAAATTTTTCACCTATCTTGCGGCATGCAAGAATAAGCCTTTTGAGCACAAGGACAAGATCACCAACTTTAAATGTCCTTAGGTGGACCAATTTGTCATGAGCTTGTACCATCTTTGCCAGGTGAAGTTCCAGATGTTGTTGTGCTTCAAGTCGTTTTCCTTCCAGACTCTCTAGTTTCTCAAGCCTGAACTTTACATTTTCTTCTGTTGTGAGTTGATTGGTGATAGTGAATCTGAGAGACAGCTTTTGAATTTCTAACGGTAGTATAGCCTCAGTCCCATACACGAGAATGTAGGGTTTACACTGAGTGGGAGTCCTGAATGTCATTCGGTAAGCCCACAAATCTTCTAGCAATTTGTTGTGCCAATCCCTTTTTTTTCATCTAGTGTTTTCTTTAAAATTTGTACCATCATTTTGTTGACGGCCTTAGCCAATCCGTTTGCTCTCGGAAAGTAAATTGTAGAGTATCTCAAATCTATCCCATGTCTTTTGATGAAATTATTTATTTTTGTGCTTTTAAAAGTTGTCCCATTATCAAAAATTATTCTTCGTGGTACACTGAAATGGGAGATGATTTGGCTTTTGAAGAATTGAAGAACATGTTGTGTTGTAACCTCTCATAATGGTACTGTCTCTGTCCATTTGGACAAGTAATCCATAGTGGCAAGTATAAACCTGTGTCCTTTGGAAGATGGAGGGTCTATCGGACCTATTATGTCCGTGCCCCAACACTCAAATTGCCACGAAGCAACGGTTGGGTGTAGCACATTCGTAGGTTGGTGCAAGACCACCCCATGTACTTGGCATTGGTGACATTTTCTGGCTGTATCCATGCAGTCAGACAACATTGCTGACCAATAATATCCGAGTCTCTTGATCTTCATTTTCATTTTAGGCCCTGAATGGTGAGTGCCACACAATCCGGCATGTACCTCTTTGACGATATTTTAGGCTTTGGCTTTGCTTATGCATTGTAACCACATCTGATCGAACGATCATCGATAGAGGACATCACCAACCAAGGCGTATGACATAGCCCTTTTTGTAATGTGATGTGCCTCAGACTTATCTTCTGGTAGCTTTCCAATATGCAAATATTATATTTATGGCTTGCACCAATCTTTGTTGATATCCACAACTGCAATTGTTGTTTCTTCTTTTCCAAGCTTATGTAGATTATCAAGGTCGATTCAAGACACAGTTTGCCTTCCCTGTACTGAGATTTCAATGGAACTCATCGTTGAGAGGGGAACCAGCTGGTAGTGGGTGTGCAGCGAGAAAGTCTGCTAGAATCTATCCCTTGATAGCACAGAGGAGAAAAAAATTTATATCGAATTGAAATAAGATCATCTATCATCTTGCTACACGTCCGGAGAGTGTTGGTCGGGTCATCAAATATTGCAACAGGTTAACTTTTAAAATTAGGGTAATTTTATGAGAGAGCATGTAATGTCTAAGCTTTTGGGCGGCAAAAATTAATGTCAGACAATGCTTCTCAATAGGGGATACCTTACTTTCGTTGGTATCAGATGACGACACAAGTAGTAGAGTGCATTTTCTTTACTCTCGTCGTTGACTTGGGCTAAGAGGGCTCCAAGAGAGTCATCTAGGGTCACGATATAAAGTATCAAAGGTTTCTCTGGCATAGGGGCTGCCAAAATAAGAGGTGTCATTAAATATTGTTTAGCGTCCTCAAAAGCTCGCTAGCATTTATGTTCCCAAATGAATTTAACATCCTTTTTAATTAATGTCGAGAAGGGATGACACCTACCTGAGAGATTAGAAATAAAACATCTCAGATATGCCAACTTCTCTTGGAAGGAATGTAGTTGTTTCAAGTTTTTAGGAGGAGGCATTTCCAAGATAGCTTTAATCTTATCCGGATCGATCTCGATTCCCCGATAACGGACAACGAATCCTAGAAATTTTTTGTAGGTAATGTCAAATGCACATTTTAATGGATTCATTTTAAGGTCGTATCGTCGTAAACGTTTAAACATGATCCTCAAATAGTACAAATGGTCTATTTTTTGTTTTCTTTTGATGGTCACAAAACCCTTAGGGAAGGGTACAACAACGAATTCTTCTGGGTAAGGTCAACCCTTTAGAATCAATGCACCGCCCTTAAATTGGTTTAAGGCCTCTCAAACTTGTTCGACCATTTACTTGAAGTCCTTCTCTGGCATGGCGCCCGATGGAGAATCCTTATTTTGTTGCTCATCACTATTTTCCAAGGCAACTTCCTTTCTTTCATCTATAATGTGTATTATCTCCAGTTGGTTGATATCTGGAGATGCTAGTTGCGGTGCTTGTGATTTCCCTTGAATGGTGGTCATGGAGGTCATAGCTACTGCCATCTATTCTATCCTTTTCTCTAGTTGACTGACTTGTTCATCCCTTATGAGGATAGCCCTGTGCAGCTCATCTACGGCATTCTCTTCGATGAGAGGTTGAGCCTCGCACGCAGATGTAGTGGCTCTGGTTTAAATGACATGGAAATCCATGAAATTTTCTTCAAGGTAGTCATTATAGTCAAAATCTTCATCATTGTTGTCGATCAAAACTCCATGTTCCCAAGCCAACTTGAAAATCTTGGCCCTGAGCTTTTCAACTTTTTCTTCGATCATTGATTCTTTGATTGTTTTATGATCTGGAGGACCCTACTGGACCTCCTCCTCTTGTTCTTCCATTTCACTAGCAATCACTGTGATGATGTCAGATACTTCAAACCCTAGCTTCATTCCATGATCTTGCCCTGCGGGCTCACTGGCCTGTATTGGTACAGCAACCTTGGGTATCCATACCTTTTTCTTTGACGGTAAAGTCTCAGGACGGGGTGTCCTATCGGAAACATCGGGATGTCGAGGAGAAGTATGCTCTCCATGGTTCAAACCAGCTACAGTATTGATTAATTTCTTCATATTTTCCTTTGGAATTTTATGGATGCCTTTGTAGTGGGTGATTGGTAGGATTCTTGGACCCAATCTTGACTTAAGTGGTCAACGGCCTACGGTCCAGGTGACGCCAGACTCAGTAGTGACTATGGTGGTATCAACTCTGCTCTCCCAGTGAAACCAGACAGGAATACGAGTAGGCAAGGCCTCAGTTAACTTTTGATATCATTTAGCGGATCTGGCGTCCTTTAAAATTTCTTTCTCCATGCGAGGGGATATTGCATGTCCCACTCGTTTAAGTAGTTCACTCACTGAACAGCCTTCTTTGGCAGCTAGCCTCTAAAAAATTGAACTGACTCGGGTGATAGGAGTATGTTTCTTTCTCCACACCCTGTCCATGAAGTGACGATAATGTAGCGATGATTTTTTGGATACTTTCGTACCCATTGGTATCCATCAAAGGATGGAATCTACTTCCCCACAGAAGTGGATATACTTTCGGTAATTCTAACTGTTCCTGGTGAGGATCTTCCTCGACAGGTATTTCCTCAGGAGTTTGGGCTTTAGTAGCCCTCTGAACTCTTCTGTTGTGATTTTTCTTCTGAGTTTGGGTTAGTGGTGTAGTCTTTGAACCCTACTCGATTTTGAACACTGATGGAGGGACAGTTAATACCTCAGTCGGATCTTCAATGATCATTAATTCTTCCCCTTAACAGAAGCAAAGACAACAGGTTTCGTAGGTGCCACGGCGGTAGTAGTCTTGGCCTTCTTGTAGGAAGGGAAATCCTGAAGACAGTTCAGGTTGAACTTAGCAGACGGCTCCTGAACTTCTGGAGCGGTGACTTTCATCACGACGAACAGAGCCTTACCAAGGATAACCTAGAGGTCTTCAAACCCGGCTCTGAACTTAATGGTGGGAGCAACGTTGCGGGCTTCATGAATTGTCGGCAAGTTGGAGGAAAAGGTCAGCGTTGGGTAGGCCATTGCAACAGCTTTAAAACAGAAAGTTTTGGGGCTAGCTATATGGCCAAAACCTTGTAATCTTTAGTGCAAGCACTGAAAATTTACAGAGGTTGGTCTGTAGACCGGGTAAATTTTCTGTAGACCGAGTAAATTTTAGTTTGTGGAGATTTTAAAAATTTTTAGTTAAAAGATATGTTAAAAGTAGAAAATTTTAATAAATTTTAAGGCATGCGCAACACAACACAATTTGATTTAATTTGTAAAATAGCAAATCAGACTTGGAAGGGAGATGTGATGTGTTTAGGACCTCGTGCGGGAACCATTTAGCAGCACACAATGCCCAGGTGGAACTATTCCACCAACAAACCTATTGGGGTCCAACCCCACATGAAGATTTAAAGAGTCCTTAATGGCCTCCTGAACCCCTCTGTTCAAAAGTGATTCAACAGGCAGTCCTAAAGTCCAAAGAGTTGGTCTTACTTTCCCAAGAAAGAAATGGGTAAAGTATGTCAACAAAAGAAGGGTAATTTGGTCCAAGAGAGACATGGACATATTACCGATATATGAAGATAGTACTTTCCTGATTTAAATGGAAATTTTTCCCTAGCGGAGTCGATAGACGATGTCGGCACTATTTTTAGTTTAGGGAAGTTGCCCGTAAGAAGCTGTCGGTCACCGAAATTGAAATCTTGTCGCCCGCTTCAGAAGGACATTTTAATGTCTAGAAAAATATTAAATCAAACTAATCTCATATTTTTCATAGTTTAAATGAAAGAGCGGTGTACCTCAAACCATGTATATATCCAAAAGGATAAACACAATGCTTGAGGATGAGGCTCGCTCAAATAAACTGAGAAATGTATGAAGTCCGTTTGGTCTGTGAAATCATTTTATTTGCCGACAATTTTCCCTATTTAATAGAAGAATTAAATCAGGTTTTTACTAAGCTGGGTTCGGAGAAGTTTTCTATAAGGGCATGCCCCAATATTTAATTACATCTTAAATGACCAAAGCCACCTAAGAAAACTTTCGATAAAAATCAAAAAATATTATCTTCAAGGATTTCAAAAGGATAGGACTGTTCAATGAGATCGGACAAAGAGGTGTGAGATGGGATTGGCTAAAGTTTGGAGCATTTTATTTTTGGAATCCAAAGGAGGAAGAACTAGGGGATGTCATAGATTCAGTGGAAAACCTTGGTGACTTCCCGGTCTATCCTTTGGTTTGGTTTCAATTTTGAGAAGAAATATTTAGGCATTTCATCCTGCCAATTTTATTTGATTAGGGCTTACATTTGTATGAAACGATCACACAAATAGCCTGGAAGATGTGAGGATTTAGGTCATGACGAACGACAACCTAGGAATCCTAAGATGAGTTAGGGCTTATATTGTACAGCAGAGTTGTACGAATGCCTAAAGATGAGGTGAGGATTTATGTTGCATAAGGAGAAAACCTTGAAATCCTATGGCTTGGTTGTTTAATTCTAAGGAATGAATGATTTAGCTAGGGAAGACAAGTTTTGCTGTTGAAGATGGCCGCGCTGCCCACCATGCTAGCTCCAAGCTCCTTGTCGCAACAAATTTAAGTTTTCTAGGATTTGAAGTTATGGTGTCGAATCAGGTGGCCCTATGGTTGAATTTCTTTAAATTTTATGGAAGATGTTAAAGTTAATTAGAGAGACACCAGTTAGGATCCTACAGTTCCCCATTCTGGCACCACTATTTTTTGTTGGATTCACATAGTCCAAATTAATTTATTAACTCAACTTAATGAGTTCCATAATTTCATTTAGATCGTGGGAAGCCTCGTTAGCAACCGTAGGTTACCTCCTCCGAGGGATTCCCGATCATCCCATAAGGATGTCTTAATTTAGTTGTAGTTGTTGTTTTTGTGTTGTTTGTGATTAAATTTTGAGTTGTTTTATATTTTGAACGTTGTGACGGTGAATTTTATCTTTGTTGATTTTAGTTTTGGTTTTGTGGCTATCCTGATAGTTTTAGTTTTCATGCAGGGTGACATCGTTGTTTAGCATGTAGGTTTGTATTAACATCAAAAGTACAATATGAAAGTGTAAGAAAGATGGCACTGTAAATTGTAAAAGCGTACCTGGCGAGTCTTCTCGTTCCACCACCTGAAACTCAAAATGCATGTCAGGGTATTTTATATGAAGCGGGAAGGTAAAGTTTTGGCGACCTACCTAACCCTAGGTCATATCTTTTTGGGTCCTTATTAGTTTGATTAATGATGATTCTTGTTTAGCAAAACATATTAAGTTTAGTAGATCTCTCGGGTATCTAACAACTCTAGAGGAAGAAGTAGGTCCATGATTCCCTCTCACCGTCGGGTGAAAAGTCTCGAGCTCATTTAAGCTTATTATGTTTCTTAATAATTCATCCTATAAATACCTTTAATGATGAGTGAACAATGATGTTTTAATTATCCCTAAGAATAGGGTAATTATCATTTGTGATTTAATTTGTAAATTATGTGGGTGAAAACCCTTAAAGAGTCAAGTTAGTGCTATCAAAGATATTTAGCCAACTTTAATTTGGGTTGGTAGTGTTTTAAAGATGTTCAATTTTAATTATGTTCACTTTTCTAATCCTTATTTAACCAAATTTGATTTAGCTTAGGTCACTACTAAGCCCTTAAGGTTTTGGTGGATGTCTTAGTTATTTTTGAAAGAGATTAAAATTTTAAGTGATGATTCATTTTTTAAAGTCATTTGAACATCAAATAAAGGTGTTAAGTTGGTGAGTTATTAATAGCTTTTAGTTTCAATCATCCAATAAATTAGCTAAAATCAGAGGTTACCCTTTTTCCTCTTTGAATTAAGCCTAAAAGTTAATTAAGGTTAAACTTCTAAAATTACACTTTTGCCCCTAAGGCTCCAATACTTCATCAAATTTAATCCAAATGACTTTGGAATTTTTATCCCGCCTCACTCATGGATCAATTAAGACGTCAGAGGAGAAAATGTAATTTTTCAAAAATTAATTTAATTTACATATTTATTTTAATGCAAAAATAGGATTTTTCAAGGAAATTTCAATAATTTGACCAAGACAGAGCCTAATCCCTTGAAATTTTTACTCAAGGTATACCTAGACCAAAGAAGCATTGGGACCAAATTTCATGATTTATTAAATTACATTTAAATTTTAAGAATTATTTTAAGTTCTAGAGTATTTATTAATTATAAAATATTTTAACTATGGAAAATTAAGTTTTACATTTTTATTAAATCTCTCTAATGTCAAGGGACACAAAGAAATAAATTTCATATTTCTCTAATTTTTCTTTGAATTTTTATAATTTTTTTAGTGAAAATCTATTTTTAGCCTTTAAAAAATATTTTAAGCTTTAAAATTCAATAATTTTGTTTAGAAAATCAGTAAAAATATTCCAATGGTTCTTAAATGCTTAGAAAAAAATTTAGAATATTTCCATGAATTTTATTATTTTTGTGATTTTTATCATTTTTTATTTATTTAAATATTAAAAATAGGCTAAATGAAGTTTTTATTTTAATTACCATTTTATTTTTAGAAAAATTCTTTGATCACAGAAAACTCCAAAAACTAATTTTCATAATTTTTTTAGTTATATTTTAATTGTTAAAAATTATTTTAGTGTCAAAAATGTCATTTAACTTAGAAAAACAATTTTAGTTATTAAATGAGCTCCAAATGTTTTGAAATTTTTATGGGGAGTTCTCTGAATTTTGAATCTTAATGGAGACTAAAAATCAAGTCATTTAGATGTTTGTGTTACCTAAAATTATTTTTCTTTTTGTTTTAGGGTTGGTGGAAATTAGGTGCAATCTTAATGACTTAACCCATGAAATACTTTCGAAAGGGTTCTCTAGCCATAGCAAACCTTCCAAAATTTTTTTGGAATTTTCTAAGCAACATGCTAATTATTATGATTAATTTATGCAAATAATAGATATAAACTTGAAAAATATTGATCTATGTCTAGAGATCTCCTCTAACTTTGGAAAAATTAGGGAATGTTCCCTAAGACAGAGGCAACAACATGCTAAAATTTCAAGTCATGGTGAAATGTCTACAAGAATGGAGACTCAAAAGACTCAAAATAGTATTTAATTAATTAAAAATAAACATTTATCAAATGGACTTCAAATTATATTCACATTGTTCTCCTCTGTTCATTGAGCAACAGGGTATTCATATTTTATTTTTATGATTTTTCTACACCAAGATATGAATTTTTGAAATTAGGGAGCATTTTCTGAATTATTTAAATCCCTATTTATCTATTTAAACATGCGGTGCTATGTCAACCTACGGTGGCTCCGAAGCTCCACACGGCACACTCTTATTTGACGCTGCCATCCACCTCCGCGGTGACTAGGCCCGCGGTTCGCGTAAGGAAGCACTGTCCGGCTTGATCTCATTCGTTGATGAGATAAATGTGTGATCAGACGGATCTTTGTCATCATCTAATGGCCCAGCCCAAGAATCGTCCATCTTCAAGACTTGATATCTCCCTTATTTCTCAACCATGTTAAACGAATTTTTTTTAAAATGCTCGTCTAAACTAGAGGAACATATCTATATGGTTAAGATGTCATGAAATTAAGCCTAATTAAATGGAGAATCAAAATAGACTCGAGGAGAGAGGGAGTTCAGAACCTTTGCTCTGAGAAGGGAAGCTTCAATCAGAGGTGCTCGGAACATTCTTTGAGGTCCAAGGAGATGAAAGTTCTAGGTATGAATTTGACCAAGCTCGATTTCAGGTGTTGGGCTAAAGTTATGCTAGGGTCTCTATGGAGGGGTGATTTGATGGGTCCACTCCTTATTTCACTGTGGTGAAGGTGTGGGTAAGTTTAATTTGAATTTGGTGGACTGTGGAGGTGTATTGAGCTCTGTCCTGGTTTTAGACAGAAGTTTGAGCTCAAAATTGAGCTTCCACAGTGGGAATCAGTGGGGTAAAGTCGTTGGATTGAGCTGAGGAGGTCTCAAAGAGTCTCTGTGAGCAATTTGGAGGACTCTCTCGGAGAAAACTTCAACTCTCCCTCCATGGTCGTGGAGGGAAGCTTTTATAAAAATTGGTTTAAGGGTGGTTGTCATGGCTAATTAGGGGGTGCAATTTGATGCTTTGGTGGAGGGCAGAGAGGCTCTAACATTTCATTTGGATGAGGTGGCCTCTAGGTGTCATTAATTTAGTGACTTTGGGGTGGTTAGGCTAATTTTAATGCATGGGTCCAATATGGGTTGAAATGACCAAAACTTGGGTTTGAGCTAGGCTAGACATGTCAATTGACCCAATTGATTGATTCATTTGATGTATATGATTTTAATGAGCATTTTTGGTGAAGGGTTGAAGTGATTTTGAGTTTAATTGGAGGGTCAATTTTAAGGATTTTGGAGATTTGGGCATTTTGGGCATGTTGGGCTATACTTGGGTCTAGATTAGGCTAGCCTTAGGAAAAGTCCAAATTGATTGTTGAAAATTGTCGATAGGAATATCATAAAGAGTTTTCAACATAAATTGGGTGCCAATTTTGAGCTTAAGGCAATCAATTTGGTGAAATTTAGAGGCATAGCCAATTTGGGGCTTTTGGACTTAAGTCAAAATTAAATGAAATTGAGGCTTCACCAAGGCCAATTAAAGGTCAAATTTGATGTATGGTAATTTTATGAAGAGTTTATGGTCCAAATTGAGACCAATGGAGTAGGCCATGGGGTTCAATTAGGTGGAACCAAGTCATAAGACCAAAATTGGGTGTTTTGATTTAGATTAAAATTGGGCTCAAAGAATGGGCCAATTGAGCTTATATTTCGTTTAAATTGGTCATATTAAAGGTTAATTTGAGTTTATACTTGAAATTTGGGGATATTGGGACCAATTTGATGGACATTTGAAGTGGATTTGGGGAGATTTGTCCTCTTAAGAGCAATTCAGGGGTTTTGGTCAAAGATGGTCAAATTTGTCAAATTGGGTTATGTGATAGTTGAGAAAAGTGAAATTGGGAATATTTTAAATTTTTTGGAATTTTTTGGAATTTTTTAAATTTTGGGCTAAGGAGGGGCATTTTGGTAATTTGGCCATTTTGGTGATTTGGGTGTTTTCAAACGGTTAGAAATGATTTTTTAAAAAAAATTGGGTATTTTGGGTAAATTTTGGAATTTTGGTCAAATTTCGTGTCCCAATGGTATTTAGGTAATTTAGGCGTTTAGGGGCAAAAGGCTAAGTTTGGCATTTTGGTAAACCATAAATAAGCCATGGACCAATGGAAACCCCATTTGGGTCCTCTATGTACTGGTCTTATCTAGACCCTAGCCTAGGGCCAATGGGTTTAGGGGACCATCTACATGAGTATCCCAAAAGATTAAGGGATCATAGTCAAGAAAACTTTTGGTTTGCATTTGTGACTAACTGTGAGTGACTTGATTACTAGTGAGTGCCTTAGCTCTAGAACAACACTTAGGGCCAACTCTAAGGTCCAACAGTCCTATAGGAACTCTTCTTGAGCTCCCCCATAGTGACCTCACCTACTAAGTGCTAGAGGCTAAGACCAATTCGTAGAACTTCAAGTTGAGTAAAGAAGAGTTTTGAATTTCTAATGGTGAGGGTCCTTTTCTAGTTTTCAAGGAATAGTCAACAGGAAAGTCCTATGGCTAGAACCTAGGCTACTAAAGAGGAAAAACTAGGCCTTAACCAAAAGTGAGGTCAACAAGATGACTAGTGGATTAGGACACCCTACCCTGATTTTCACAATATGTCAGCAATCAGGAGTTGATTTTAGAATTGATGAGGAAAGCATTGAGCCTCTTAAACCTATTTGGCCAGCAAATATTAAAACCTATGAATCTCATGTTTGATGGAGAGCGGGAAGTAGGAGTAGGGATATTCATTCTACTTATAGTACCCCTACTCTCCAGGGACTTATGAAACAGATGATGATCCAACTAGGCAATTTCTTAAGGATAGAGAACAGGATTGAAAATTTGGAGGCCAGAAATGCACATAATGATACTTTAACAAATCAAAAGTTTGAATATGATGCTGCACATGATGATGCTATGGTTAGATACATGAGGGGGCACCACTCAGTGTAGTTTCCTAGTCACACTATCTTTACCCTTTATCAATAGCAGAACTTTGATATAGAAGAGGAAGAAGAAAATGAAGAAGAGGATGAGTGATGATGTCTTCTTGTCATAATTGTGAGCTTTTATTTAGTTTATAGTTTGTTGCACTTTGTTGTTGTTATTGTTTAGTTTGTAAAGTGTGATACATTGATTGTGTTTAATGTTGTGTTCTGAACTATAGTCTAAAGAGCTATTTTTGAATTGAAATTTATTTTAGTATTGTTGTTTATTTTTATTACTTTGTTATATTTACTTTTGGTTAAATCTTTCTCAGCAAATATTAATATATATATATATATATATATATATATATTATGTGTTATTTAATGTTTTGAGTTTTCTAGCTTTNTATTTACTTTTGGTTAAATCTTTCTCAGCAAATATTAATATATATATATATATATATATATATATATATTATGTGTTATTTAATGTTTTAAGTCTTGTAGCTTTTCATGCTAGCACCTGCAATATTTCAGAGTTAAGTTTCAAAAACAGAACCTTCAACAGGTATGTCTTTTCTTTATGTATTAACTATTTTCTTCCACCCTGTACTTTCTATTTTTATGCTTAATCTTTTAAAAAAAATTAAGTTTTGGGGGGAAGAAAAATTCCTTTTTAAAGAAAGAAACTTCATTTTATTTGTCCTCAATTAGCTATATTTTAAAAAAAATTAATTTAACATGACTTGTGGTAGTAGAGCCCAACTTTAGATAACTATATTTGTGTTTCTAAATACATAGTAAGCTTAAGTAAAAATTTTCAATGATAAAGGTTAATTCTAAAGATTAAGGTATTTGATTTGAGAGAATAAGATTATATTTTTTTAATTTAAGTAAAGGAATTTGTATTTTTTTTAAGTATTGAGAATTTTAGATATTCATGTAAAAAGAAAAGATTGAAACTTTATAAAAAATCTTCAAAGCTAAGATGAATTTATAAAGTGAAGGAATGTGAAAAGTTTTTTTAACTTTAAGAAGAGGATAGTGAAGTTCAAAATTATTAAAGGCTATCCAGATATAGTACTCCTTACATAAAAATGAAAAAGAAAAAAAAGAAAAGCAAAAAGCAAAAGAAAAAAAAGAGAGAAAGAAAAGAAGAAAAATATGTGAGGAGAAGCTTGAGGAGATGCCTAATCAAAAATTTGCTTCGCTTGAATCAACTTAAGGAAGAAAGCTTAGCTACATTCTCTAAACTTTTATTTAAGTATTAGCATATTTTCTAGTAAAGTTTTCATGAAGTTCTTTTTCATATGGATATTCTAAGTGGCTTTAGTATGACAATTTGTAATTTTCCTTGAAAAGAATAAAGAATCAGAAATCTTAGAGTTGACTACTAGATATTCTTATAACTTTAGTATTAACTTGAGTTATTTTAAAGTTTTCTTAAGTTATGCTATGATATTTAATAGACTAAAATATGGAAATCTAGAAGTTAAACTCTTTACTATAAGTCATATTTTTATGTAGTAAAGGAGTTACTTTAGGACAAGTAACATTTAAGTTTGGGAGATTTTAATGCACCAAAAACATATGTATTTCTAGACCTATATTTTATACTCATTTTTTATGATAATGCACTTTAAAGGAAGGTATTTTTTATATTTTATTGTAGGTTGATGATTTTTAGCACTTGGCGCAAAAAGAAAGCAAAAAAGTTGGAATTTGGAGTCAAAATAAAGATTTGGAAATAAATACTCAGCGCCAACGGCGCCAGCATGAAGGAATGACTCCAGAACAGCGGGGGCACCAACGGCGCTAGAATGGGCACCGATGGCACCATTTGACAGAGAGTACAAATTAATTTTGGGCCACTGGCGCCAACAGCGCCATCGTGGGCTCTAAAGGCACTGAAGTCGGTGCAGTGCAAAATTTTAGAAGATTCAACAAATTTTGACACTTTTTGAAGAGTTAATTGATACATCTCTTGGAAATCTAACATTATGCTCTATTTAGAGCAGAAATAGATCAAAAAAAGGAGTCTGCTAGCATGTCATTGAGTTTTCTTTAGTGTTTCATTGTGTGTTTTGTGTAGTGTGGTGAGTCTAAGTGTGATTTCTCCTAAGAGTTGTTGGAGAGGGAGAGAAGTGAGAGATTTCTTCTTCCCAACATCTTCAAAGAGAAAATTAAGAGACTTGTAAAAAGAGAAAGAGTCCAAGAAGAGCTACAAGGGATTTGCTTTGAGAAAGAGTCAAAGATAGGTGGTTTGTTTATTATTGTTGTATAAACTTTCTTTTATTTATGAAATTTATATTTTATCGTATATTTCTCATGAGGTCTGAGTAGTTTTTTTTGTATTTCTCCATACTATAAGATATGGTGAAATGAAGAGATAATTTGGATGTGCCAATTTTAAAATATAAAATATATTGTGAAAGTTTTTTTCACTCTGTTCTTAATTTACTTTTTGATTTGGCCAATTGAAATGTTAACATCTGTTGTGAAACATACTATTCATGAAATGGAGTATGAGCTTCACAACAAAGTGAGAATCACATTTGATTCCATGAAGGGGTGTTTTGTTCATGAAATTGAGTGCAAATAAATAGGGAAATATATATATTAATGGGGCGAAGATTTGGATATTCTAGGATGACAGACTAAAATCCCCAATTTGGTCTTAGTGTTTAAGAACTAAAGCGAGAGTTAGCCTTCAGGGAAGGGAGTTGGGAGCTCTAGAGTGATAGCTAGTATCTTCCAACCTAACCATAGATTGAGAGACTATACCAAAGATTAGCCAGCAATTCTCTATAACACTTGACTGAGGGTAGAGAATTAAAATTGCTCCTATTTGGCACAAGACGTACTAAAACCATTTATCTCTCACATTTAACCAAAAACTCATTGTAGTGGGAAAGATGCTTTCTCATATTTGAAAACTTCATCAGAAAAATATAGTTTGGTAGTTATTGCTTAGCTTTGCTTTACAATTTTGCTAGTAGTTGGTAATTTAGTTCTGATAGCACCCTAAACATTTGAAATTAGTATAGTAGATTCTTTATTATTGTGAATTTCTTGATTTAAATTTCCATTACAAATTTACACCTTCCTCGTAAGATCAATATTTGGGGCTAAAACAGAATCATGTATTACTTGATAACAATATATATACTTGCATAGAATCCCAACATAAATTGCTTCAGTTTCTTATTCATAACGAACGAATCAAGTTTTTGGCGTAGCTTCAAAGTGGAGTCAACTTTATTAATTTTATACATCTATAGTTTTGGGATCGATATGTAAGGATTATAATGATATAAATGGTTTTGATTAAATAAGCTCCATACAAAGAGATTTCATGTCAAAGTTGGATTAAAACCTTAGCAAAGAAAAATGGTAGATTTTGAGTTATAGTTCTTAATTAATTTTATTGGAACAAATTGTGTATTTTTAAATTTATAACAATGATAGTTGAAGTCCAAACCTTATCTGAGGTTGTTTTAAGGTTGTTATAGATAACTTATCCTTCTTTTTTTAAAGTTATCTTTTTTTTCTTTCACTTCATCATCATCAAATTCACAGGCTTTTAAATAATGTTGCATTTAAGAATGAAGGGCCTTATTTTAAAGGATTTGATGAAATAAATGCATTCGAGATTAAGAAATAATGACTCGTTAATTTTTTTTTATGGAAAACCACTTCTTAGGCATTAAAACACTAAGTTCCTAATTTTACATAAAAATGGTGACTGGTGACCACAAATATTGTTAGTATACTATACACATTTAATTTTGAAGATTATGCAAATCATGTACTGTTATTTGGAGCACTAAATTGGTATGTGGAGAAAACTATACTCTTAGGGTTTGTGTTGATAGTTTTCATGAATTAAAATTTGAATTAGAGTGTTTTATGTAAAAATTGGTTAAAATGATTGTTTATAATATTTTCATGAATTTTATATATGATAATAACTTTCATGCAAGATTCAACTTCAAGATTTGAGTGCTACAATGATCTCGGGCCTGGGTTTTAGTTGACATAAGCTGATTTTAGGGTTGACTTTAGTATTTTATTAAATTTGATTGTATTTAAAGTTTATTTTCATGAATTTTAGTTTTTGTTAAGTTTAAACTCATTTTTACTATATAGGGTTTGTTCATGACTCAGCTTAAGTGAAATTCAATTATGTGTAATCCAGGAAATTGAGGTTAACCAAAAATGAGGTTAAAACATTGTCAGTGATAAGAACTTAGAATAAGCCATATTGATTGATGATTTCAATCCATGTTAAGTTCCAAACAATCCCTCCAATAATTTTTGCAAGCGCCTTTCTTCAATCTAGATTGAAAAAAAATCCATCATGACTAAAAGGAATTTGTGCTAGCTTTCTATAAGAGGAAACAACATTAGGTTGTCAAGCCCAAAAATAGCAAAATTCTAGGGACAGACAATGAGCTATAGTTCATGGGCAAGTTGGTGCTCCAACAGAGCAAACTTCTAGAGTTACTCACATCTTTCGGAAAACTCCTCTATATTTTTCTTGAGGCTCGAATAGAATTAGCCTTATCACAAAACTTGAAGTGCTAATGCTTTTTTATTATCATTTTAAATTAACTCAAACATTTGCTAGAGTGAGCTTTCTAGTAGATTTATCTCACTTATGTTTCCATATCACATCTTATATATAGTGAAGTGTTCGATCTTCTCCTTCAATCATAAGGTATCTCTCAGCTTTAAACTTGAATATTCATAGGCTATTAATTTCCTCAAGAATCATTTTGGTTTCCAGATATTGGATGTTGGGTGCCATCTAACTATATCTTTTATTAATTCTACCACCATAGCCTTTTATTGCTCAATGGCCTACCAAGAAGCTTCTAAGTCATCTCTAATATGAAAAAAAAAGCCTCTGGATGGAAGGTCTTCTGCTTTATTTTCTTCTTAATTAACATGCTCAATTCTAAACTTTAAAAACTTCAATATCTCTATCTTGGCCTTGTTCAAGTACTTGTTCATCATTTCATCTCTAAACTCAAATTCTCCATCGACTTGATTCACCACAAGTTGAAAATTTGACTTCATTAGTAGATGTTGGACGCCTACTCCAAAAGCTAGGCCTAAAATAACTATTAGGATTCATAACCTAACCAGTTTTTGGAAACTTTAAACTCAAGGATGACAGATTAGTAAAAACTCTCTCTAGCTAGACTGCTCAATATTAGGTTGATTCTTGCTTTCACCTAACTTGAGACTCCTTTGATTTACAAGGGCCAGGTTAGGTCATGAGTGTCAGTTCTTTCACCCACTTTTCCTTTAAGTCAGGCCACAAGTGTCAATTCCTTCACCCAATTTTCCTTTTCTGGAGAAGTTCACCAAAAATTTGGGTACATCATGTACTTTATTATCATCCCATGGATGTAGGTGATATCATATTCACGGAGTCGACAAAATGCTTCGACCAAGTGAGCGCAATTTTGAGGGGGTGGTAAGCGATGACTCTGATTAAATGTATCTAACGATATTTTTGAAGCTTGTGAATAGAGATAATTAGAGTAAGTGTTAGTTTTTCTCAGATTGTGTATCTAACTTCATAACCTATAAGAACCAAACTAGTTTAGCAGATTGGAAATTGCATCTTAGCTCTTCTCAAATGAAGGCTAAGTTGATAGCTTCAAACCCAACTCCCAAATATAGGGAGTGTTTTTCCTTTTTTTTGGGACGTTATAGTAGTGGTGGTATTGATATATATTACTTTAGGATGTAGAATGCTTGCTCAAATTGGTCAACCATTCAAAGCCCATGACTTTTCTTACCATTTTGAAGAATGGTGTACGTTTATTGCCTAACTTCAAAATGAATCGATTGAGCATTGTGAACCAACCATTCAGCTTTGCACCTTCTTGGTGTTTCAAGGAGAGGGCATACTCAATAGTGTTTGTAATTCTCTATATTAACCTTTATCCTTTGTGAGTAAGGATGCATCTGAGAAATTTTTGTGATTTAGCTTCAAATTTGTATTTTTTTGGATTGAGTTTCCTGTTATACTTCTTAAGTGTTTGAAACATTCCTTTTATGTCTTTTATATGGTATTTCACAGATCAATATTTGGCTAAAACATCATGCACTAAACTTATATAATTTTAGTTATTATTTAAAAAATTAAATTCATTTGTTGACCTCGGTTCTGGTAAGGTCTTTTTCTTCCTCTTAGTGCTTAGGATCTAGCCATAGGACTTTTCTTTTGACTAACCTAGAAGACTAGAGATGAAGCCCATCTACATAGAAATTCAAAACACTTCTTTACTATCTTTGAAAACCACATGGATGATCTTGAACGTCCAACACTTGGATGATTGTGACAAACATGTGAAGATTCAAAGGATGAGTGCCCATAGGACAATTTAATCTTAGGGCAACCTTGGGTGATTAGGATTTGTTCATCCACCCAGTCAAGCACATCACAACTCTCCCCTTGTCCTATAACCCCAAAATCACACCCATTGAACTTATTCCCTTTTGCTCCTTTGGAAACTCATGTGGTGGTCCCCAAAGTCTTAGTCCTTGGCTAGGGTGGTTGGTACTGCACGTGAAGGATCCAAAGTAAGCTTCCCCTTAGTTCCATGGCTCAAATAGGGTAATCTTATGATTAGTACCTTCAATGGATTTTAATCCTCCCCAATTAACCAATTTCAAACTTTTAACCCCAAACTTTTTCAAAATTGCAAAATTGCCCCTGAAACCCTTAAATTTCAAAAATGACCCAAATTCGTAATTTTTTCGAAAAATCATGTAAAACCATTCTAAACCATCCAAATTGACCAAAACACCCCAAAATTTTTAAAATTCACAAAATACCCCTAAATCTGTCAAAATTACCAAAATATCCCTCACATCCCAAAAATTACCAAAGTCTCCCAAAATCATTTCAAACCTCCCTTAAACCAATCCTAACCACACATTGGGCCCAATTTCACCAAAATGACCGATTTTGACCAAAAGCCCAAATTCCCTAAATTACTCCCAATTTCCACTCAATATATTTCAATTTCACAAAATTTCAAGTTAAAATCATTTCTCAACATGCCTAATCCCAATTTACACTAATTTGGAGCCAAATTGAACAAACCTCCAAACCATAATTTCAATTTTGGTCTGAAATCCCCAATATGATCATACTTTCAAATTCCATCAAATTGAACCCCATAGCCCATCCAATTTCCCATTTTTGAATTTTAAACTCTTCATAACATTCCTCTAGATCAATTTAAACCCTCAATTGACCTATACCCAAGCTTAAACCCAACCTAAATCCAAGTCCAAACCAAATGCCCCAAATTGGCCCAACTTCAAAATTCCATCCAATTGAAACCTTTAATCAATTTAATTCTCCAAATTTCAGATCCTAAACTCTTCATGACATACCCAAGGACCATTTAAACCCTTCAAATGATTTTTAAACCTAGCCCATGCTAAGACCAATTCCAATTCTTGGCCCAATTAACTTTTAACCCAATCCCCAAATCAACTAAAAAATTTTGCATAATCTAAGCTTAACCCCCTCATACTTTGATTAGCCACCTAGGATGTTAATTAAGTCACTCAAGACCAAAAACTTGAGCCATAGACCAAGGTCCCCCAAATCAAGGAGACTTGACCCCAAATTTGGCTAAGCTCTCTATCTAATGCCATCAACCATAAAACCTTTAAGCTAATCACAATTAAACCTTTCTTTAGGCTACTAACCACTTCCCTTGGCTTGTTCAACTGGCCTAGTCACTGGAAAACCCAAAAGCGAGAAGGTCATGCTTGGCTCAAACTCAAATTTTCACCCATCCAATGTAGCTCACTTTCATTGGTGAATTATGTCGTTCAACCCTCCACCTAACTTCCTTCTCCAACCACTTACTTGGTCAATTCATCCCTAGTTCCTCCTCTCTTTAAGCCACCTCTCTCATGGGCATAAAAGAAGTGCTACCAATTGCTTAGAGGGATCACTTCAAATTGCTCTCAAAGCTTCCCCTAACCTTCCAAAGCTCATCCCAATCAAATTCTAGTCATCTTCCCCACTGTCTAACCCTAATTTCAAGTTTGAAATCCAGAACCTTTCTTGTCACTTCATCAAACTCCACCAAACATCAAATTAATCATTACAAAAGCTTCCCAAGACCAAACAAGTAAGTTCCCCTTCAAAACCTTCTCTCCTGAGCACTCTAACCCACTATTAGACTAAGCCTGAATCACCCCTTGATCAAACTCTTGTCTAGGCTCAACCTCAGCTCCAATTGGTGCTTCAAGTAGCTTCACGAGGTCACAATGAATGTCTACAAGCAACCCAATTGATGTCTCGCCTCTTGGGTAAAGGTATAGCTCACTAACCCTAAAAATGCTCTAGGTTTCACCAATTGTGAAGTGAACTTGCTTTTGATATGTATTTAACCTTATGGATGTGTTCCTCTTGGGTAGATGAAGCTATAGGAACAAACCATGAGTGATTTAATTGAGTATCGAGCGAGATCAAAGAATTTTAGTGTAGACAGTTCTCGAGTTAAATCACTTGGGGACGATGAATGCATGTCATTCATTTGCGTATGTATCCATGACATGGTGGAGGAGGAGTCAAACGAGGGGATAGAACATAAAGTGTGGTCTGAGGCAGCGCTAACGCGGAAGGTGACATCAAATAGTAGCACATCACATAGTCTTTTGGAGCTGCCGATGAGGGACGTGGCACCAACATGCGTAAATAGAAAAATAGTGTATTTTTTCTTTAAATTAATTTAGAAACTTAGAAAATTCATAACTTGGTTTAAAAAAATCATAAAAAAAATAAAATAAAAATACCCCTTTGTGCTGAGTGAACAGAGGAGAATCATGTGAAATAAAAATAAAAAATATTTGACTTGTATTTATTTTAAAATTAATTAAATACTCTATATCATGTTTAAATTATAAAAAATTAAATATTAATCACCATGGTATGAAATTTTGAGTGTTTACTCTCTATATATCTCGAAGTATTCTCTAATTTTTATAAAGTCATAGAGCACTTCTAGAATGGTTAACCCTAATTTCCAAAGTTAAGTCATGTATTTTCTTAAAATAATTATATAAATTAAAATAAAAGTCAGAAATTTACAAAATTTGTTTTGGTAGCTTCACTGTGGTAAGAAGAATATAAGAAAAATAAAATCTAAGTTTAAATGTCTTTTTAATATAAATTCTTAATTTAAGTCAATAAACCCATTAAATTAAAAATCAATAAATAATAATTTAAAAATTTTTATAAAATTGATCCTCGGTGAAGATATTGAAAATATTAACCATCTGTAAAAACCCGAAACCTTTTTAAATTAATTTAACCACTAAAGTTCATTTTTCAAGAAAAAAGAAATTTTGGCATTAAAATAATTATAATAAGTAAATATAACTTAAAAATTTTTGAAATGTGGTTTTGGGATTTCCTTGTGACCAGAGGCACCTAAGAAAAATAAAATTTATATTAAAACAAATAGTTCAATTTTGGGCTATTTTTGAATTTAAAGATAATTTAAAGTTCAAAAATCATAAAAATACTAAAATCTACTAAAATGTCTCTATTTGTTTCTTGACCACTTGTGATCAATTAGAATATTTTTCTTCATTTTCTAAATAAAAATATGTATAGTTAAATGCCTAAAAGTGTGTTTTTGTATATTTCACTAAAAGAATTATAAGAAATAAAATAAGTATTAAAAATATGAAATGAATTTCCATGAGTTCCTTGGAGTCAGAGAGATCAATGAAAAATAAAAAATCTATTATACAAAATAAAATGTATTTTCTATTTAATTAATTTCCAAAACAAACAAATAATTATGATAATTAAAATATAATTGAAAAATTCATGAAATTTTGTTTGAGTGGCCATCTTACTTAGCTGAACCTCCAATAATTTTCTCAAGGACAAAAAAATCTATTTTGATAGATTAAATAAATTAACTTTGGAAATTTTTATTTACAGATTAAAATAATTATATAAATTAAAATAAATTTTGGAAAAATATGACTCTTTCTATGGTATCTCAATTAACCCATGAGAGATAGGTCAGCAAATTCCTAAGTCCATGTGAATTGATTTAAAAATTTTATGAAGATAGGAGCCTTAGGGGCAAAATTGTAATTTCCACCCTTTCACCCTAATTAAAAATTTAAGATGGGTTAAAAGCTTAAAGGGCAATAGTTTGATCATAAGTAACATCCTAAAGTTATTGAGACATAAGGGTAAGAGGTAGAAACCAATTGACCCCACTTTTAAAAGAAGAAGGGTATAATTGTAATTATCCTAATTATTAAACATTGGAAGATGAAATTGACTTGAATGATTTAAATATTTAGGACATAAGTTAGGAAGTAAATAACACATCAATCTAGAATCCCCAAACCAAAAGTTGAATCATAGGTTAATCTTTTAATTAAATATTATTGATTTGACCTTTTCTTCAAAATTACAGATCTACCCTTGCTGTCTTTTGAGCTTTGTAGTGAGCTAAGTTCAATCTAAGGACACTTGAGGATTATTTATAAATGGAACCATAATTAATCTTCCTCAAACACTACATGCTCCAACTTGATGTCCCCTCTCTCATGGGTTAATTGAGATAGTGAACTAAGCGCAGTTTAAACCTGATAAACCTTAGGATAATCTATTCAACAACATAATAAGCTCAAATGAACTTGAGATAGTCTAAAGGATGCTTAAGACTCTTTTAGGGCTATTCCGTGAAAAATTTTGTGATCATTTGGATATTTTAAAGAGCAAATGAACTTATTATGATTTGTTCAAGAAAATCACCCTTAAAACCATTAGGAGCCCACTAAGTTATGAATTGTGGTTTCCTTTGGATTTAAACCATTAAGGTTTCACTACCACTTAGTAGTTGCTCTTACTTTTACTTTGCAATATATACATGATTAAGGATGTTAACATTTCAGCGGGAGCAGTGAGAAGATGACAGTTACACATGTACAGTTTATTTATTATCATTTTATTTCTGCAATTTATTACCTCTTTAATGTATAATGCATGCTTGGTTGAGATAATTTTCTTAAAAGACCCAAAACAACACTTTTCAAAATTAAGATGAACCATTTCAAAATTAAACCTAAAAATTTTCAAAAAAAAAACAACAGACAATATAATACGTCCTGTTCAATTTAGGGGAGTCCCTCGAATGAGGTAACCCACAGTTGCTAATGAGATCTCCCTAGTTTAAATGAGCTTAAGAACTAATTTAGAATAAGTAAATTTAAATTAAATAGTGGTACCAGAATGAGGGAACCATAGGATCCTAACCGATTTCGTTTTAATCAACTTTAACCCCCCTTATAATACTTGAACAACAACAAAACTTGACATGAAAACTATAAAACTTTAAACCCTGAAGATCTCGAGCTGTCACTTCAACGAGGAGCTTGGATCTAACATCGTAGGCAGCATGACATGAGTGATCAAAATAACAACTTCAAGAGAGAAATCGGATCTACAACAACACATTTTTCTTTAGAATTAAATAATGAGCCATAGGTCTTCGAGGTAGCTCATCAAGTACGGCTTGAATCCTCAACTCATCTTTAGGCTTTTGCACAATCATGTTGTGCAATATAAGTCCTAACTTGTTTTAGGCTCCGAGGTTGTCATTCATTAAGATATAAACCCCCGCATCTTCCAGGTCATTTGTATGATTGTGTCATGCGAGTGGAAGCCCTAAAATAATAAAACTGGTAGGATGAAACAAAAAATAACATCTTTTCTAAATTGAATCCAAACAATAGGATAGCTTGGGAAGTATCGGGGTTTCCCTCGAATCAATAACATCTCTTACCTTTCATTACTTTGGTTTCCTAATAATAAGTGTTCCTACTTAATCCAATGACTTTTGAATTTCTAATTTCCAGTCTTGAAAACCTTAAACTTTGGAATTCTTGAGACCAAAACCACTAGTCTAAATCAAAAGTATTCTTAAGTGACCTCGGTCACTTGAGATGTAATTAACTATAGGTGCTTGCCTTTATAGGGTACTTTGGAACCCAGCTTAATATAAACCCTATCTAATCTTTCATATTAGATAGGGGAACTTATCACCTTATATACAATAAAATGGTTTCACGGACTAAAACAGATGTCATAAATACTATAGTTTATTTAATCGAGTCTCATTATCAAGTAATGCAACTATTCTCGGGATAGATACATCATTTGTGGTGATGTGCTCGATCATTTAAACTATTAGATATATGAGATCAATTCAGTGTCATATTTTCAAAATTAAAAAAGTATTATTTTTAAAATGAACATACTACTTTTCTAAAATCAAATTTATATATGTATATACTAAACTAAATCTAAAAATCCTTTTTTTTAGAACAATAAAATTAACTGGATAAATATCTCGGCTGAAAAATTTTTTGCCACTCCGCTGGGAGAGTTCTTCTCTCCTTCAATGACTAGATGGTTTTTTTGTCATAAATTGGTAGTGGCCATGCCCTCCATGGACAAAGTTACCATTCCTTTATTGGCATACCTCGCTCATTTCTTCCTGGAGCAAGTACAGTCAACTTCTCTTGGATTGTGACGACACTATTTACACACCCCTAAATGGAGATGTTCTGAGATCCTTCTGCCTCTTATGATTGAGGTGGACCCCCGATAAGTGTTAGCTTAGGAACGGATCTATCAAGGAGAGTTCAGTGCAAAGTCCACCCTTCCCCTTTGGTTTGAATTGGTTCCTTCGCTTTTCCTTCTTTCTTCACCATGGTTAATTTGTCTTTTTTAACAAATTATGCCAATTTTCCACTTTTGAAACCTTTTTCTTATAATAGTAAATAAATTAAAGCCCGATATAAATTAAAAACATAAATAAGATGTGTTTGGACAATTTATGTTACATAAGTTCTTTTCTTTCCATCCTCAAAATAAAGGAAGGAAGCATAAGATGATACTCATGTGTTTAGACAATGTTTGTTGCACGATTTTTTTTAGGGTTCACTTCAGTTTTGCATGGGAGTGCTTCTGCAAGTCTATATTAATTTAATTCACCAGTTATCCTAGTTAGGTTTCAAGGCTCTTAATGTCTATAGCCTAGCTCTATAAATTTTTACCTCATTTAAATTATTAATTCCTCAAGAGGTGACTTCTTTTGAATAGACTGGGTTTTGACTTGAAATTCTAGTAGGTATGGTTACTTTTATGGTTATTTCATTTGTCTTTTCAATTACCTATAGGGTTAACTACATTTCATTCCCATTACTGGTTGTTATTTCTTAATTAAATGGTAGGATTTTTTTCCATTCTGAGCTATATGTATTGAAAAAAAGACAATGACCTTGGTTTCCTATGACATTCACATCCTCTAAAGTGGTCATGCTAGGATTTACCACCAAACTGTATAGCATTCCTTCACTTGTTGGTGATTCTTGCCTTGAATTCACCTCTATATTATCTAATTTCTAAGAAATGACTACTACTTGGGTTGTTAACATGGCCAAGACATCAATATCTTGCACACTAGCCACTTTCTTTAGATTTATCCTGTCTGAAGACCACTGGAAACTATTCTTTGCATTCTCTTATATTACTGTACAAGCCTCACAAAATATTTATACATGAGGGACCCTCTTGTAGTAGCATCTATAATGAACTTAAGGGAACCTACAAGCCCATTGTAGAAGGCTTGGATAATCAGTCGATCGGGCAAGGCATAATGGGACACTTCTTAAACAAATCCTTAAATCTCTCTCAATCTTCATAAATGGTCTCTCCGACTATCTATATAATGATGTTATGCCCTTTCTTAGCTTGGCAGCCTCATTCCTAAACTTGAAAGTCTTGGAAGATGAAAAATACTTGGCTAAAAATTTATGTGCTAGGTCATTCAAAATAGTGATAGATATTGAGACTAGGGAGTTTAACAGCAACTTTCTGCTTACCAACCCATTTAAACTCTTCAACCAGACTCTAAAGGCATCTGACTTTTTTGTATGTCGGAGATGGTCCTTGTGGAACTTGCATAGCTTATTTAAGTTCTGGAGAAAAGCCCTAGTTCTCATTGATGGAGTCTTTTTGATGTACTTATTATCTTTTATGGCCTCCACTAGCTCCACCATTATTAAGTGGCTTTTTTAACCTCTTAAAAGCTCGATGATCGGTTGTTTGACCAGCTCCATCCTTCTCTTCAATAATTTTTTTTAGCCTTTATATTTCCATGAGGTGGTTAGTTTATCTATAAGTCTAGAGCATGGGCCATCCTTTGGCCTCCGCCCATCATCTTGTGAGGCCCTCTTCTATAAATGGCAGCAACTTGTTCAGTTTTCTAGAAGGACAGATAAGCATACTCAACCACAGTAATGTGGTTGTTGGCTAATTCAATAAGTTTAGCAAGGCTATTGAGCATATTTAAATTGATCACTCATAAACCCTAACCGAGAGTGGCATGCTCTAGTTTGGGTTCCAGATCCCACACTTCTAGTATTTCCTTCTTGAATAGAACAAAATATGAAGGAAGTTTTTCATTCAACCCTTTCTTAACATGCCATTGGACATATGAGTTTTTATCAGTTTTTAACACTTGGTGAACTGAACCATTAACATTTTCTTAAATTCTCTTAAGGAGGTGATTAACCCTTTGTGAGGCCATTAAACCACCTCAAGGATAAATCCATTACTATGTTGTAAAATAATGACATTTCTGTGAGTAAGATATTTTGAAAAGACAAGTGACTGACTCAAAGGAAGCTATATGTTCGGTTGGATAGCTCTGACCATTATATGCTTATAATGAATGGGGTTAATACTTCTCTAATGGCTCAACATCATAAATCTATTCGGAGAATACATTCTCCTATAAGCAGTAGACCTATGTTCACCCAAATATTAGTCTAATCAATGGTGTAGATCAAACACTATTTTAGTACTAGGAGACTTTAGTCCTTTCTGAAACTAAGGACCTTCGATGTACATGAGGCTAAGGTTCTTCCTCTTGAGTGTTCAATTTTTGGTGAGCTTTTGCTCTTCCCTTGAGTATCATGTGGGTCAATTATGTTATATGACTTGACATATAGCCTGACATTTAATCGCTAAATTCCTAAATTTGTTGATGTATGAATTCCCTCATGTAATCCAAGTTTACAGTGTCTCCATGGTGTGCTCCTCATCTTTTTGGTGGCATAATCCACACTCAATGCACCTTTTTACGATATTGAATCCAGATAGACCTGTGAACCGCACCACAGGTATAGAGCTTAGGACGAACAAGAAGAACAATAAGAAGAAGTTTGAAGAGAGAGAGAGAGAGAGCACAAAAACTTGATAGTTTTGAAAGCTTCAATTCTATAGTCGTTCATTTTTGAAATTATCACCTACTTATAGTTTTTAGGGCTATTCAGTCAAAAATTCAATTTTCTCCCTTTTTTAATACTGACATTACAAGTTATTATGAATCCTTCTTAAATTTGTAGCTGAATTTATTAGAGCCATTCCACATTCATGACTGCTTGAACAGGGGCATCTAGAGAGCAGGTAATTTTTATCATTGAGTTAGTTGAAAGCCTTTGGTTATCCATTAAATATTCGGTTTGTTGAAAGATTGTCAGTCGACCCTCTCAAGTGAATCTTGAGTAGAGGCTCTCCTACAATTAGGTTGAACTTAGGCTTTCAAGAATAGGGTATACCACCATAATTTAACTGGCAACTCTCCTTGGAAAAGGGGCCTTCTTAGAGGATCAAAAAGGCATTCCATCGGAGCCTTTTGGCCACTTTATGATGTGTTCTAAAATCAGCTAAGGGAGCTAGTCACAAATGATTTTCCCTCATATTGGGTTATATTTCTTTGTTCGGTTGTTCTTCACTTTAATCAACATAGAGTTCCAATCAATGGAAATGAAGCTTGGTGCTTCAGGATTTTGAATATCCCGATACACTGTCCTTTAGGGTTCATAAGCAAGAACCATTAAATTTTCTCGAGATTCATGTGAAAATAATTTTGATGTACACATAATAAATTAGAGTACATTTAAATAGGATTAAATTAAATATTTTGATGTAAAATATGAGCCTTCTATACTTTGGTCAAACCCATACAACAATATTAAGATTAGTCAATGTAGCTAGAGTGTGCACAATAATATCAAGAGTAGATGGATGATGGTTAATAGAGTAATCAAAATAATCAAAAAATTATTAGTTTAGATTAAAAATTGCCTAAATACAAAAAATATTTTATATTAAAATTAAAATGTTTTTTTCTTTATCCTATTATTTTATTAGCCTATTGGAATCCGTTTACTGATCTACAATTGGCCATAGCCATCGTTGTTTATTTACTTGGATATTATTCTAGCTATTCTAAACTAAGGACTGTACAAAGGTATTGATTTAAGTATTGAAATTAAACTCAACAAGAAAGAATGAATTAACTTGAATTATCTCTCAAGTAAAATTAATGAAAAAGCGGAGAGTACTACCTTAGTCAAGTTTTAAAAAACATGGTTGAGAATAGAAAGCTTATACTCATAATGAAAGGAAACAAAAACTATCTAGTTATACCCAGGCGTCAACATTTTATATGTCAACAACCATGCCCAAATAACTTTTTATAGATGAGAACTTATAATGTATCCTTACATTATGGGATATCCATTTTACACGTATGAACTTATGTACTAAATTAAATCTCTCCAAGCATCTACACCATTTATTTAGCAATATCCCTCCCCAATTTACTCTTAAGACTGCCTTACGATCAACAAAAACTTTGAAACCAATTTAAAACTTCTTCATTATAAAAGTTCTAAGAAATAAGTAAACTTTTTTGAGTAAGGAAGAGAAGCTCATCATATGCTAGCTCTCAAATGATTATATCAATTTTGATGCCATATGACAATTATTTGTTACTTTCCTCGGCTAAGTAAAAGAATAAGTGAAGCATGGTCATCCATTAATACCAAATAGATCTACATTAAATATTTATTTTTCTACTTCTACAACAAATAATATGACTGATATCTGAGAACTAAAGAATTTCACATGGATCTAGAGGAGTTGACAGTATGCTAGTAGCAAGCACATCGTCAATGTAACATGAGGATGGTTGGAAATGCACCAAAAGATTGTGGTTGTTTCAAAAGTGGTCATTAGCAATTGACGAGCGAGCTATGATTCCCTATCATGATCAAGAAAAGCAGTTAGTGCTATTGGCACGAGGACTAACAATAAGAGTAAAAAAGAATGAAAATTAATCTAACATGGTTTGACTTTTAATAATTATAATAACTTTGATTTGAAGTGCATTTAGCAATTGTTTCCAAGGCTGCAATTAGAGTGGTTAATTTTTTTTTCTATAGAGAATTTTTGCGACAACTGTAAATCATGGCTCAAAATTGTTGTTAGTTATTTTTTTAATATTTTATTTTTTTGTTATGTAAGGATCAAAATTTGTTTTATGAACTTGAAAATTGAATAGTAAAACCAGGAATATGTAGTATCTTGCTATGGAAAAATGTTTATAATCACGAAACCCTGGCCACACCAACCCTAAAAAATAAACTGTCTTTTACCTTAAATTTAGGGCATGTTTGGGAATGACGCAGCTGTTTGAAGAAGTAATTGTAAAGCTACTACAAAAGAAATTATTGTTCAAGAAGCTGTGGTGGCTATTATAAATTTTGACTGCTCCAAACTCAAAAACTCGCAGTTATCCAATGGATTCATAGAATTTTTTCTTATTTCGCATCAGCAAATAACTTTAACTGTTATTTCTTTAATGTGTGTAATCATTAAATGAAAGTTCGTTAGAACACGAGAATATTACGGTTAATCTAACATCCAATAGATGATAAATTAAAATATTTTTTGATTGATTAGCTCTATCTCATAAATTAAAATTTCAAAACTAAATATTTATTTGATCACTAGCCATTAAGGTTCATTTATAGTCTTTTAATCCCTAATCTCAAAAAGATTAAATCATAGAAGAGTGTTGATAAAGTTTGAACATATTTCATGTAATTTGTGTGGACTCATTATCTGTGTAAATAGATGAACAATCATGACAGACAGTCCGCAGAACACTCTTTGTGAATATACCATATATCAACTGATAAGAAAAAAAAAAAAGAAATGCGAGCACTTCGGTTAATATGCCTCCATATATTAAGAACATAGTTAAACTCAATGCTTCCAGCAATCTTAAGAACATAAATTAGGAATAAATATATCAACACTCATATTTTTCTTAACTAAGGTTGCCTACGAATGCTGCATAGCATAAGCTGACCAATGACTGAATCTATTGTTCAGCTTTTTTGTCAGTTGCTCCCCGTTTATAGAAAGAACCTCAGCCATAGCACTCTATTTAATAATTTACGTTACACCCAATAATGCAACGCCATCCAAGTCTTGGTGCGAAAATTCCTTATTACATCAGCTTTCAGTGATTGGGCAATTAGAAATAGCATGCCGCGTTGAAAGCTGTTGCAGTTCGTAAGGCAAATAATCCACCTACCTATTCTTCATGCACGGTAGATATGAACTCAATTATGGGGTAGGTTTTTTGTCACATCACTGTTAGAAATTTTCTAGATTGCCATCTTGTCAAAATTCTAAGAAAATTTTTTAAAATTAGATTGTAATTATTCAATGATTGCCGAGTAACAATATACTTTTAGTTTTAGGTGATTAAAGACATTTAATCAACAAATAACTAATTAAATTCATGTATTTTAGACAAATGTTCTTACATGATCAAAAGTATTTATTAAATTGTTAATTGTAGATCTTTTGCATGAACTTGTCACTTTCACTATTTTATAAACAATTGAAAGTCTATGCCCCCTTACTTGAGGCTATCGCTACAGTATGATAATCATTTGTTCGTCTTTGACTTTTTCCATTGCATCAGCTGTGCCATTTTCATCTTTAATGAGTTTGAGTTAAGTGTATTTAATGGGTTGATGACAATTTGACAAACTACATCATACGTGCTTGTTTTCCTGAGTAGGTTAGAAACTTAAGTGTTGACAATTTCGACTATAAGACTTAACTGCATATTAGGTTATAGGCTAAT
>JXCR01036548.1:0-16495 GCA_002079205.1 Phalaenopsis hybrid cultivar
GCCTCCATATATTTTTTTCTAGTTCTCTATGCTTTTATATTTAACTAATTTTTATAGCAACTTATATTTTATCTTTTCCTACATATTGTTATTTCACCTCCAACTATATTTATTTATAAAAAAAAATTCTTTTGACTTTCCAAATATAACTTTTGCCTCTTATTTAATATTACTTATTACTTTATCTCACATAGAATTCGTTTCTTCATTAATATCCAAAATTTTAAACTCTTGAAGTTTACTCATAAAAGTAATTTTATCTGTCTTTTAGGTGCCCTATCTAATTCTACAATAATGTTTCCTATTATTTTTTATCTTATAACTCTTCATCTTAAAGTCCAAAATTAATAATTGACGTTGAGTACTTAAAGTTTCACTTGGAATGACCTTACCATCTTTACACTCTGGACAATCTCTTTTTCTCATAAAAAAATAATTAATTTATGTTTTATTAAATCCATTTTTATGAGCAATAATTTACTTTTCTCTTTTCCTAAATAAAGTTTAACAATAACAAAACATACACTAAAGCAAATTCTAATATGATTTTATATTCTTCATTAATCACTCCAAAACTATAGCCATCATGAATATTTCTAAAATTTTTACCACTCTACCAACATGTCCATTTAAATTTTCTCCAATAAAAATTTTTTGTTCAAAGGGTATCATTTATATTAATTGTTCTAGTTTATTCCAAAATTTTTCTTTTGAAATTATATTTAAACTTTCTTGAGGAGCATAACCTCTTATAACATTAAATATCTTGGTATCAACAACATAGGAATCCATTCAAATAGGGAAGAATAGAAAATTAAGAAATATAATAAAAGAAACACCATTAGTGGAATTTATTCATGGAGAAGGAAATGTATTCCTTAATAATGCGGATTTGCACTTTCCTACACTCCTCTTCAAGTTGGGTTGTTTATATTATACAATCAAGCTTGGATTTCAATTCATCATGACTCAGCCTGGTAGTGCTTTGATGAGAATATCAACAATTAGAAGTCACTTGGGAACATAACTGAGTCAAAAAACTTCAGTGTTAATCTTTTCTGAGATGAAGTGTCGGTCAATCAATATATTTTGTTCTGTCATAAGGCACTTGTTTTTTAGCTATTTTAATAGCTGCTTGGCTATCACTGAACAAGTTTATTATTTTTTTTTGTCTCAACCTTAACCTCTCTTATTAGTTTTTAAATCCATATTCACTCACGTATTGTTAGTGCAATAGTGCAATATTTAAATTATGCACTACTCCGAGAAAAAAACATCTTACGTTTTGCTTCCCTACATGATAAAATTGCCTGAGACGTATGTACAATATCCAATGGTTAATTTTCTTTTTACTTATCTCTCCACCCCAAATAGCATCTGCTAATCTCACGATTTTCAATTCTTTTGAAAAGCAATTTATTTCCATGAGCCATCTTCAATTATCTCAGGATTCTATTCATTGCTTCTAGATGATTCTCATTTGGATTATTCTTGTGTGGACTTGCTACACTAGCTTAGTATGTAATATCAGGTTTTCTATGTTATGGGTAAATAATTTGCCCACAAGTTGTTTGTTGGTTGTACTTCCCTATTGGATTTCAGTAATAATGTTTGTGTTTTTCTATTGATGTTGGCTAACTCCGGTTTCAGGGAATGAATAGGTTTGGCACTTAGAACTTAGTAGGAATGAATGGAGAAAAATAGTTCATAAAGCCAATCTAAATTGGGATAAGCAGATCATGTACTTTAAAAAAATTTTCTGGTAGAAGAGATCCCTTGAAAACTGCTACTCTCTTTTTTGGCACTTATGCTTGCTAATTATATCAAGCATTGCTGGAAGAATTAAGATATTGTAGGACAGCTTCACTGCCCTATTGGACACTGTGCAACACACAATTCCTATGTATTTACAGATTTCACACCTAAACATTCATATCTACACCCATAGCACTCAAATCTTTGATGTCACATGTAATATCACTTTATAAATGTCAAATACTTCTCTTCATGAATAGGTTTAAAGCACCTTTTCATGCATAGGTTTAAAGCACAAAAGTACTATTGTGTGTAAATATAAAAGTTTTGGTGTGAGATATGTAAATACATAAAAATTATGTGCTACATATGTTAATTACCCTTTGAAGAAAGATATGGGCAGAACATTGTCGTATATGTTAAAATAGTTCGCCAGTATTTGTTTAATTGCAATACTCTTTGGTGCATGTATTCACTCAAATCTTGTTTTATTTTGATTGGCACAGGAATCCTTTGGTGTCATTTCTGTATGAGAGGGGTTGGCGTCAAAGTTTCATTTTGGATGGTTTCCCCGGCACTGAAAGAGAGGTTAGTGTGCTCCCTTCTATAGACATAAATCGAGCTTTTATAGTGTAAAAAAATTCTGCCACATTTTTTCAGTACATTATTAGACAAGCTGATCTAATGTTTTCCATGCATCATCTGAACCATTTTTCTAAGGAAGGCCTGTAGTCAATCAAAATCTTATGTGATAGATTTTTGTCAACAGTTTTTTTTTTGGGGATTTACTTGCATACCGCACACGTCTCATGTATTCAACTAATACCTCAACATTCATATTTATTTGCATGCCACTCAAATCCTCATCATCACATAAAATACCACAGCCACCATCTCTTAAAAAGTGACATGCACATTTTCATGCATAGGTTTTGCCACCAAGGTGTTATAAGTGTGAATATTAAACTTTGGATGTTACAAAAATTGTGCAGTTTGTATGTAAATTTGCCTTTTTTACTTGATAATTGTCGTTCAATTTTTCAAAATTCCCAATATCTTGTTAAGGTTTCATGATATTTTTTGTAAACTGTTTTTGTATATCTTTCAATGCGATACAGTTTGAGATGGCCCAAGAGTACCTTAAGCCTACAACTGGAGGAACTATTGTAGATGCAAGCTGTGGGAGTGGACTATTCTCAAGGTTGTTCGCCAGAAGTGGAATTTATTCGCATGTAGTTGCTTTGGACTACTCCGAGAATATGCTGCGGCAGTGCTATGAATACATTAAGCAAGAGGGCATACCAAAAGAGTTAGTTTCACATTTTCTTTGTAAATTTCCCTTTCTTGGGGCATTTACATGCATACCACACTATTCTTATTTATTTTCATATCTAACACCTAAACCTTAATATTTACATTCATAGCATTCAAGTCTTTAACATCACATAAAGAATATCACTTATACTAACTTCTTAAAAGTCAAGTGCACCCTTTTATACTTGGGTTTATATCACTAGGATGTTATAAATGTAAATATCAAATTTTAAGTGTTAAGCATGTACATCCATAAGAATTGTGTGGTATATATGTAAATTTCCCTTTCTTCTATCAGAAGCTCTCTTTTATTTTGAAAGATACTCGTTTTTATTCATATTTATGAATTATATAGAGGTGCACTTACATCGAGAATCTGATATCTTATTAAATTATCTTCCAGGAACTTGAGCTTGGTCAGGGCTGATATCTCCAGGCTTCCTTTTGTTTCAAATTCCATAGACAGCTTGCATGCGGGTGCTGCATTGCATTGCTGGCCATCACCTTCTACTGCTGTGAGTATTTAATCCCTCTGTTTGTCAATAAGGGACATTTACTTACATACCACTCAATTCTTTGGTATTTACATATCTAACAACTAAACTTTATTTTTTACATGTATACCGCCTAAATCTTTCACATCACATAAAAAATATCACTATTTTAAATTTTGAAAAGCGATACACATTTTTATGCATAAGTATTGTGGTACATAAGTAAAAATTGAATTTTAGATGTTAAATATGTAAATACATAAGAATTGAGTGGTTTGTATGTAATTCTTCCAAGAAACTAATGTACTTGAAGTATAACGTAGATAATTCCATTTCTTATTTACTTCATAAAATCACACGAAAGAACCAAAATAGCAAAATGAGTTTCTTTAGATACCTGAAATCCATTATTATATTCCTTAGCTTTGTACTGTTTAAAATTTTTGCTTTGTCTAACTTTTGAATTTCCTGAAACCTTTGATTTTGTTCCTCGGCTGCCTACCATTTAAAAACTCTGCATTGTTAACTTATGATTTTCTGCTTTTTAGGTCAGAAGTAAACTTTTTGGTTAATCTGATTTAAATTTTGATCATTTTTTAGGTTGCAGAGATCAGCAGGATTCTTCGCCCTGGTGGCATTTTTGTGGCCACGACTTTCATTTATGATTTTCTTGTTATTCCAGTTATCAGTACACTACGAGAGGTAGAACTTATGCTCTGATTCTATGTTGCTTGAATTACTACTATCCTTAAGATCATTCTTCATTTCATAAGCAAATATTAGGTTTGACTTCATAGATCTGTTCAAATTTTTAACAAATATAATCGAAGATCATCAATTTTCTTGGGTTAAAATGAGAAATTTAGAATGGTTTAAATGAGAGCCATCCAGTTGGTATCGCACACGTTTAATAACTTCCCCATTACTAGTGGTAACAGGAGCAATCACAATTATCTGATTTAAGTGAGCAGTTTTCTTTATTATCCCAACTCTTTGTTAATCTCTTATCAAGACGGACCTTCCTTCTTCACTGGAAGGAAATTGACAATTAAAATTTGTGCAAGCTGCTGGTTACCAGTATCAGTATCATGCTATCATTTTTGTTAATTTGTGTGGGGTATTATTTTTCAGAAATGTTTTTTGATCAAATCTATAAAACCAGATATCTCAAAATCCCTATGGCTAAAGGAAACAACACTTTGGCCTATAGTTGAACATGAGTTGAGCCAAGATATTAGAATATAATATATTAATGTGATATTATATTTGTGATGGGGGCGGCTAAGTGAAATCCATTGAGTGGAGTCCCTTTTTAAGGAATTGATGAAGAGGGGGAAGTGAGGGGTGGACTTTTGGAGAGGTGGTACCGGGTTGAAATCAAGAAAATTTGGTGTTGAAGAGGAAGAATGGGGTGGACACGAGCCAAACCTGAGCTCGATCGAGCTTGTTTACAGCTCTAGATGGAGTGAGAAGTGTGGTCTATGAAATATGAAGGTTTCTTCATGAGAGTGGTGATGGGTCGATGGTTGGAGACTAAAATCCATTAATTTGGCTTTTTCGGATAGTCCTAGCCAAGTTACACACTCCTCGGGTCAAATCTGATTGATTTGGCAATTTAAGGGAGTGGTTGGATTGGTCTTTATGCTTGTCTTCTCTTTGTTTTGTTTAACTATATTACCTACCTTGTCTCATGTTTTCCTTACATGACCATCCTAATAACATGCTAGAAGCTCTCCCTTACATGATCTTCCGTGGGCCATGCATGTGAAGGAAATTATAAAATACTGGAAAAAAATATAAATTAAGGGAAATTGAGCATTCGCAGACTTACATAATTGATAAAGCCAATATTGACCTATAATAATTGAATTTTTAATAATAAAAAAATAATAATGATTGAATCTATAGTGTGGGATAAAAATCGCTACTTCTAGACTTAAGTTTCATTTGTCTCCATTCGAACCAAAAGAAATTGAGAGAGCGGGAGTTGGAATCAGTGAAGGGAGAAGGAAGAAACGACGAGGAAGGAGGGGTCGTCCCCTAACTAAGCAAAAAAGTAGGAAGAAGAGGAAGGAGCAAAGAAGATTCTTGAGCGAAGTCGAGGAGGAAACCCTAGCCGAGCAACCTAGGGAGGAGGAAGAAGAGTGTTGTATCTTGGAGGCGATCTGTTGATGCGGAAACATCACTTCTGATGCGAGACAACGCGAGCACAAAAGCAGGAGTGGGAAGTTGATGCTGAAGCGGGAGACGGTTGAAGGGGATGGGCCGCAGAATGGAGATAGTGCCATGTGTTATTTGTTGTAAAAGTTTATGACTTGGATCGGTCAAGGAGGGTCAGTTGGCGCTTCCTTTACGCTGTTTCCCTCCTAATTGGAGTGGGTCCTCTCATATTTACCCTAAGTCTATAAATATGTTGTTTTCATAGTTTAGGTTTGTTTTTTCATATACTTTTGTTCAAGACAGCAGTCGGCTACTAGTGTTCCTTTTCTAGGGTTGTATCCGAAGGTGGGAAGGTGTTCCGACTATAATTCGTCCGAGGTGGTGGTCGTCTCCCAATGATCGAATAGTGTTCAGACTGTATTTCGATCTTGCGGGGATATTTATCCTCGATTTCTCATCCTTTGTCCCCCCCCCTCCCTCGCCACATCCTCCTTTTCTCATTCTCGGAACCACCAGACAACACTTTTGTTGTCTTCGTGCAACTCCGACTGCTAGCCACCACCATCTTTCCCAGTTGTCTTCCTTTCCAGCCACCTCTCACCTTGTTGCCTCTCATTCCAACCACTCGTCTTCACTAACTAGTCATTATCCTTCCCCCCCTCCCCCTCTCCCTACACTGTCGCAACCTCGAGATAGCCCTCCCTTTGCAGTCCCATGCTTCCCCGCCATTGCCACCGTCATTCCTGCTCGCTGTTGCCACCCATAACATCTATTCCCAGCTATTTTTTGTTGCTTCTGCCATTAGGTTAGCCGTTTCCCCCCATTCCAGCTTGCTTCCATTGTCACAACTCCTTCCTTCGCTATGTCCACCCTCCTTTCTTGTTGTCGCAAGCCAGGACCACCCGTTTCCATCTGTTTCGCTGATGTCCAGCCCTGCCTCTTTGATGTCGTCGCCATTTCAGCCCTCCATCCTTGCGGCCATCTCCCAGGCAACACTCCCACATCACTCCATGTTGTTTTCTTACAGTCTGGTACCAGGGAAACAACTGCCTTTCTGTTTTTTACTTGCTAACTTTCTTTTCCACCCCCGCACCACCTTCTAAACCCTCGTTGACCACCACCACCATCCTTATAATACACTCTAATTGTGTTTGTTTTTGTATGTTGTTTTATTTTCCCTTACAAGTGTGTTTGTTGTAACCGTCTATTTGTTTTTAATAATATTAATTACTTTTCTTATTGAAGTTTGGGTTAACTAAGACATCTGCAGCGCACGTGCCTTGCTTGAAGGTGTACAAAGAAAAGATTTATGCATGTGCTCTTTGCACGAGGGAAGAGAGGCAAGGAAGCCCTAGTGTGCGTGAGAGGTTGACGCCACCCATCCCTACTTGAGCAAATGAAAAAAGGGGAAGAAAATGTAGAAGGCGAGGCTTCCTTGCATTTTTTTCCTTTGAAAAGAAGAAGGGGCTTTGGACTGCATGAGATTGCATAGAATTACATGGGTAAGGTGCGAGACTCGCCAATAGGATAGTTGACGGGTTTAAAAGGTTCTTGTTATCTCTATTGAAAGGCTACTACAGGTGGTCAAGGGGATTAGGCTTTACAATTAGGGGTTTACAAAAGCTTAACTAGATGGTTAGGTACACTCAGGGAGAGCCCCTAGCTAATCTTGATTGAGTTTTGATTCATGGAAGGTCTTCTAATTAAGTAATTGAATGATGAGTATACAAATCTTGGGCTAGTCATCGCTCAAACTTGTAAATTCGTGAATCCAAGGTACACCAATGTTCTTGATGTTTCCCAAGGATGTTGGTGCTTTAATAGTAAAGTCTGTTTTGGGTTTAATCATCAATGGATCGACTTCTGAACTAGGACATCTATCTATCATATTTCTGCTGTGTAGCCAGTCGCAAACACCTTATGAAAGTTGGGAAAAAGTGCTTCTCCCTTAGAAGCCTATGGACCCAAAAGTTTATTGTAACTGCACAGGAATTTGGGAGGATAACGATATGAATATGTTGATGGATCAAGCATCTCAAAATTCATCGTCTATTCAGCCTTTAGTTCGAATGCACTTTTGAAAAGGATTAAGAAGTTGAAAAAAGAGATACAAAATCTTATGCATTCATTTGGAAATATTTCTGAAATGTTTGACTACCTGGATTGGAGGATGAATGAACACTTCGAACACACGGGACGTATTGAAGAAGGTTTGGTGCGAATGTTAAAAAAAATGCTTGAATTGAAGAAAATTCGATGGACGAATTTCCTCACCGACCTTTTTATAACTTGTACGTCCACTACCAATCCATGAGAGACATTCAAGATGATGATAGTGAAGAAGATGTTTGAACTCGTTTAGTACGGAATTCGTAGTTATATTTACTGTTATGTGTTTGTTCTGGATTTGATTTAATTTTATTGTGGAACCTTATATGTATTGTTTGTTAAATATTTGATATTTAGACTTCGGCATTAGTTTGTCGGTTTGATTTCAACGCTGAATTAAGTGTGTTGGCTTGAAAACTATTAATTTATAATTGTTCGGATTTTATATATTAATGTGAGTTGTGTTTGTGAAATTATGTGTTAGAAAATTGTATAATTAGAGTATGGGTTTAATTAAGTTAATTAGAGGTTGACGTGGTGTGGTACGCAATATATTTTCGAAGAAAATCGAAATCTGAAAATTTTTGGCGTTAGCACCTGAGGCGTCATTTTACAGAGAAGCGGCGCCAGTTTCCCAAAAACGTCTAAAATCACTTAAAATCACGAAGTACCCATGTAAAATGCCATTTTTACTGCTTGGGTCGCCTCCTACCTCTAAATCAAGGCCGAAACTAAACCTAGGGCTTCACATTTGGTGGATTTGAGGAGATTTCAAAACCTAAAAGTCTTAGATTTCATCTTCTCTTGGTAACA
The DNA here is from genome assembly GCA_002079205.1 of Phalaenopsis hybrid cultivar. Classification (NCBI taxonomy): domain Eukaryota; kingdom Viridiplantae; phylum Streptophyta; class Magnoliopsida; order Asparagales; family Orchidaceae; genus Phalaenopsis; species Phalaenopsis hybrid cultivar. The sequence goes on from JXCR01036548.1 coordinate 8,646, forward strand.
ACTTCACTTTAACCTAGAAATATTTTATTTTCACCATGAATTTACCCTACATTTTGGAAATCCGAAAATTTATGAGTTTTTTGAAGAAGTTTAAAGAGAACCCCTGGTGAAAAGCTTCTTACCAAATATTCTTACTTTTGGAGCTTAATTAAAGATATTGTGAATTTATTTAGATTTTATTTGGATTTATGTAGAAATTCTAATGGCTCCAAAAGTAAAGAGGGGGAGAGTCTATGGGAGATTTTGATACAAGGAGAATTGTGAATTATAAGGCCCAACATAACTATAATACCAAAATGGGCTCGAGAAAATTGATTCATGACCGAGCATTTTTGAAGCAGGAGGAGAGATCAAAAGGCTAATTATTGTTCGGAAGTGGGAAATTTTATGCTACTTCACTACAGTAGCCATTGTTCTGGTGATTCGTGAATTCTATGCCAATCTTTGAGTGACAACGGACTATCATATTTTTGTTCAAGGTAAGCATGTCGAATTTACTCGAAGAAGAATCAATGAATTTTATGGACTTAGAAATGTTTTTCATTGTAAGTATTTTGCATTTGTGATGACTGATTCATCATTTGATGAAGTAATTGTCTTTCTAACTGATGGAAGAGGAGAATGAAAAATTAAAAATAATCACAAAGTAAATTTCTCCACTTCCATGTTAAATGTTCAATCTAAGGCATGACATTACTTCATCTCTGCAAAGTTGCTTCCAACAAATCACCTGAGCGAAGTAGCTAAGGAAAGAGCAGTGCTGAATTTCTGCATTCAACAAATAAAGCAGTGGATATTGGTGTTCTTATTGTGCATAATGCTCGGAGCATTGCTAGAAGTGGGCGGCTAGTGGTTTGGGATATCTTGCCCTTATTTTCACTTTATGTGAACAATTAGGAGTAGAATTTGATAGAAATGAAGAAACGTTGCAACTACTAAAACTTATTGGAAAACCCACTGTGCATAAATTTGAATCATTTGTTGGATCTAGGAGTGGAAGTAGTGGTAAACCCTCTTCATCAGCTGCAGAATCATCTACTTTTGGTTCTGTTTCACTTGAAAATATTATTGAGCAGTTATTGATTTAGCAATCAGATCTTATAGCAATGCAAAACAGAATAAGCAGTATCGAAGCTATAATGCCTACAATGATGAATATAAGCAGAAAAGAGTCCAATACAATATTGCATATGAAGAGACAATTAGATTCTTGAGGGGTGATCATACAGTAGAGTTTCCTACATGCTCCAGCTTCAAGCCTTATGTGCATGAAGAAGATGAAGAAGAAGAAGAGGATGAAGAAGAGGAAGAGGAGGATGATGATGAGTAGATTTTATTTAGGTTTGTATTTTTTTATGTGTTGTTATTTGTTTTGTTTTATTGTTGATTGTAAATGTGGAACATTTATGTGTTTAATTTGTGGATCTATTGAATTGGTGCATGTAATGATAAATTGTAGACTTTTTTTATTTTACTGTTTGTCTTTAATTTATCTTTTCTTAGCAAATCTTTTGATATATTATGTCTCATTTAATGCTTTAAAGCATGTACTTTTTAAGTTAACACCTGCAAAATATCAAGAACTAAGTTTCATATTCAGAATCATCTACATATTAGTTTTATTTTTATGCATTTACTGTTTTTTTTTTCACTGCAAGTTTTTGTACTACATGCTTTACTTATTATTTAAAAATTTAAGTTTAGGGGAAAGAAAAATTTCCTTAAAAGAAGTGAATTAAATTTTATTTGTCCTCAATTTACTATACTTTTAAAAATTAATTTAACATGACCATGGATATTACAGTTTAACTTTAAATAACTATATTTTTGTTTGGAAATATTATGGTAAATTTAAGCAAAAATCTTTAATAATGAAGGTCAATTCTAGAGTTAAGATGCTTAGTATGAAAGAATAATACTATGTTTTTCTATTTAAAATAAAAGAAATTATATTTTTGAAGTATTAAGAATCTTAGAATTTCATGTAAAAAGAACAGAATGAGACTTTATGAAAAATCTTCAAAGCTAGTATGAATTTATGAAATGATGGAAGGTAAATAAGTTTTGACTTTAAGAAGAGGATGGTGAAGTTTAAAAATTATTAAAGACTATCCAAATATAGTAATTCTCACATGAAAAGAAAAATAAAAGAAATGATTGAAAAAGATGTGAGGAGAAGCTTGAGGAGATGCCTAATTAAAAATTGGCTTCACTTGAATCAACTTGAGTAAAAATGTTTTATTACATTTTCCAAACTTGTATCTGAGTATTAGCTTCCTTACTAATAAAGTTTTCATGAAATTATTTTCATATGGATGTTCTAAGTGCCTTTGATATGACAAATTATAATTGTTCTTGAAATGAATGAAGATTCAGAACTCTTAAACTTGATTACGAGATGTTCTTATATTTTTTGTTTTAACTTAAGTTATTAAAAAAAATTTTAAGTTATACTATTATATTTATTAAAATAAATTATAGAAGTTTTTAAGTTAATCTCTGTCATAAGTCATAGTTTCATGTAGTAAAATGGTCACTTGAGGACAAGTAACATTTAAGTTTGGGGGATTTTAATACACCAAAATATTATACTATTTTATGTATACATTTATGCTTATTTTGGTGATATTGCACATAAAAAAAGTATTTTTTTTTGTTTTTGCTGTATGTATATCAATTTTAGGCATTTTAAGCCAAAAGTTAGCAAAAAGGATGAAATTTGAAGTTAAAATGGAGATTTTGGTGATCCTGGCACCAGATTGGCGCCAGATGCATCATTTTCCTGAGAGCTGGCGCCAAATGCGTCATTTTACAGAGAAATGACGCCAGAAGCACCATAATCCAGAAACTACGCGAACTTCATTAAGCGATGCCAGTGGCGCCAGGAGCGCCAGAATCTAGAGAACAGCGTTGACTTCATTAGGCTGGCGCCAAAAGCGCCAGAGACGAATTAAGATGGAATAAGTCGGTTCGTAACTATTTTTGAGCGGTTTTTGAAGGCTCCCAACATTTCAAACGTCCCATGGAGTAGTTCAATGCATCTAGATACTTTGGAAGACTCTCTAATGAAGTGATATGTCTCTTGGATGAAAGGATTTATCTCTTGGTGCAAAAAGGTGTGACTTTTGAGGGGCAAAATTGGAGGGAATTTTGAATTTCTTTTGAGCCCTAATTAAAAAGGGAGAAGTTTAGAGAAGAAGAGAGCGTGTAGAGAAGGGCGTGAGAGTGAGAAAGAGGTTTTGGTGTCAGAGAAGGGAGAATTTTCTTCTAGGGTTGTAAGAGGAGAGGGAAGAGATTTCTTCTTCATTACACTTCTAAAAGAGAATTAAGTGTGATTGTAAAGAGAGAAAGTGCTTAAAGGGAACTTTCAGGGATTTGCTTGGGAAGAAGTTTGAGATAAGTTGTGTTCTTTTCTTTCGTTATTTTGTAATCTTATTTTTATATATGAAATCTGTATTTTGTCGTATCATTCTCATGAATTCTGAGTAGTCTTTTTATCTTTCTCTCTATAATAAGATGTGGTTTTGTGAAGAATCAATTTTGTTTTATTAGATTTTAAATGTCAATAAATTGTGATGATTAGAACTCTAATCTTCATTTAATTTTCGATCTGGCTAATTGAAAGGTTAAAATTTATTGAGAAACATATAATCCAAAAGGGCAATGTTTTCTACAACAAGGTAACAATCACATTCAATTTCATGGGTAAGAATGTAATCCATGGGGTTGCGTGCAAATAAACAGGAAAATATGCTTTGATGGGCGCAAAATTAGAGATTTTAAGGTGACAGATTAAAATCTCCGATTTTATCCAGTTTCTTGGAAACTAAAGCGACATTGTTAGCCCTCAGACGAGAAAGAAGTGAGAGCTTTGAAGTGAGTGTCAGTATCCTCTCAACCTAACCACGGATTTAGGGACCAAACTCTGGATTAGTCAATGTTTTTTATGTACTCTCAGAGGGTAAAAAATGGGATTACTCATATTTGGCACAATATAATTTTATATATGTATTTTAAAATGATTTTAATTCCCTCACATTCCATAAACTCATTGTAAAGGGGAAGGATGTTCTCTTATATTTAAACTCTTCGTTTCAAAATATTGTTTAGTATTTATAAGTTTACTTTTGAAGTTTAACAATTAGTTTAGTTAACTTAGTTCTTTCAACTACATTTCCTTTAACACACATTAAATTTACTTTAGATTTGTCTTGTTTCTTAAGTTTTGTAGTTTGAGTATTGTGTTTGACGTTATAAACATAAGAATTTTCAATTACCTGTGGAATCAATACTTAGAACTCCATTAAAGCCCTTTATTACTTTAGTGATACATATACTTGCATTATTATTATGGGTTTGGCAACTTAGAGTTTTTTCAAATATAGAATTATTTATATTGAATTTATTTTTATTTGGGATTGAACTGCATATTTACTATTAGTAGCAACTAGCCGCCCGCGCATCAGATGGCATTCCCAGAGGACGACGTAGCTCAGGACATCTGCCGACTAGATTTTAAAATTAATATTATCATTTTTTAAAATGTAATTTTTATAGTTTTTTTCTTTTTTTAGTACACATGTTACTGTTATGTGAGGTCTATCTTATTTTTTTTACTATTTTGAAGTTGTTTTTTGCTTCTCAAATATCAAATATATTGCAATGATAGTTTTGTTGCAAACAACATTACTGCACAGGGGCAGAACAATCATTTATCTACAAACTGCTTTCACGCAGCTGTTTTCAAGCTGTAAAAAAACAAACAGTCAACCAGTTTTCCCGCAATAACTTCTCTGCACAGCTTTCTGGGGAACTGCTGCAAACCAGCTTATTGGATAAGTTGCAGCTACCCCAAATAGACCATCCGTTCGAAAGGGAAGCCACGCTCGGGATATATTCAAATTGCGGCTTTTCCCTCATTTCCCCTCATCCATTTGAAATCAAGTGCGAGAGAGACAAAGGGTGCGTGAGAGATTGAGAGAGTGAGTTAGAGGAAGAAGAGATGTGCAGCTTAACTGCGCTCAATTCCTTCCATTCTCTTAAGTGTACGAGCGTGATAAGGGCTTGAACGACTTTATTGAGTTTCGTGAGCAGCAAGTGAAAGGAGGAAGAAGAAGAATAAGCTCGATTAGGTACTTGGAGTTCTGGACCAGCTCACCCAACCCTTATGCCACTGATGATTCCTCAATCTTACGAGCATAGAAGAGAAGGGAGATAAAGTCGCTAATTCGCTCGTACACATCAGTCAGGGCTTTCGGTGCCCTAGATCATCGGCTGAGAGGAGGAGAGGTGCTGCGATTTTTCCCTCTCATGCAGCCTAAGGGATCAAGCTGAGAACTTGGGGAGAAAGAGAAGCTTGCAGGTGCCTTGTCTTGCTGACACAGAGGAAGGAAGCGGGAGCCCTGTCGTGCGACTTGCAGAGGAGGCTGGTTCTCCGTGTCGTGCGGCTCAAGGCGGAAGGAGTATGTTTGATTCATATATGTGAGGGCAATGCAAAGTCTTATAAGGTAACATCTGTTATTAACTTTAATTAATTTAAATTTGACATTATGAAATTTCAACTGTTTATTAATTATTAGGATTAGGAATGTAAATCCTAATGAATTTAGTTAATGTTCAGCAAACCCTAATGCTAATTCTTACAAAATTTAGGGTTTTTGTTTAATGAAGAAGCGAAGGTAGAGGAAGCAGGACGGGAATTTCAGGTATGAAAACTTATTTTAATTATTACATGTTACTGTCCTATTTAATTTACGTTAAATGATGTTTAAGAAATTTTGAAGAATGCTAACTAATTAAAAATTTGCAAAGGTAATTTAATATAATTATGAATATAAATTAATAGATAATTAACATTTAAAAGAGGTGTTAATTAAGTACTATTATGGAATGTTAGTTAGCAATTCAATTTGATGAATTATATGCGAGATTGTTTAAGTATTTTTTGTTAGAATTCATCTGAAAGAAAAATAATATTGATCGAGGGTGATATGTTAATTTGTTATTATAGGCGCATTTAAGGACAAGTTTGATATGAGGAATAAGATAGTAGACTTCAGATTACATCGCAGAGGTGGGTAAATTTGTTTTATTTTATAATAATTCTGCTTATTTACTGTTTCCCAAATTTTATTTCAAATGCAAAATTATATATATTTTTTAAATATTAAATGTAAGAAATATGAATAAAATATGATATATGCATATATGTAGGAGTGACCCTTAGATGGTAATATAATGCACATGTAATCGTGCACACGAAATGGAAATGGAAAAGGTTGACATCCTTTATTGTGGGTTGGAAAAAGTTAAACGTATATTTTTTAAAAGTATATGTTTAGATGATGAGGCTCAATTATGAAAAATGTAACATAAATAAATGAAAGAAAATGAAATTGATTTCTTTGTTATTCTCTTTTACTGTAGTCTTTTTACTATTACAATATGTTTACAAAATATTTTAAAAAGTGAATTATTATAATTTAGAAATATTTGTCCGCTGATTAGTTTTAATTCAAACATTATTTACTAATATTTTACTAGAAAATCAAATGTGGATTAGATGGACCATATGGAGTACGTATACAAATGTCATGGAGCGCAATCTAATAGGTATTTTCATTCAGTTTTTATTTATTAGAAGTAAATGTTTAAATATGAATAATTTATTGTAAATATAAGTTTATGAAATATAATGACAGTGTTTTGAATTTTATATTTGTTATGAAAAGATTTTGTTAAATAGGCTTCCTCCGTCCAATCTACAGTTCCCGCCTTAGTATTCCAAACTCTTAGGTTTGTTCATGATAAGAGTGGTATCAGAGCCAAGGTTCAGGATTAATTAATGAAATATTAATGAAAGAGTCATTAGGATAATTACAAAGAAATTTATAATAATAACATTAAAAATTTAAGTTAATTCTAAGTAAGTAATTAGATTCATTCAGGCAATGAGATGTATCTGAGATTATAGAAGGGAATCCATTAGAAAATGAAGAAGTAACACCCGTTGTTAATGTTAATACAAATGTTCTGACCCAGACGATGGAGGTGATATCTTAACTGATTCATGAGTCCAGATCATAGCTTGTTGAAAGTGATATAGTTGTTGTAAATAAGTATTTCAAGATATTTCAAGATCTGCATCCACTTTTGTTCAAGGGAACTAAAGATCTGATTGAAGCAAAGAACTGATTGATGGGGACAGAAGAAATTTTAGAAAGCATGACGTGCTTTGGTAAAAGAAGAGTACCTTTGACTATATTTATGCTGGATGGAGAAGCTAAAAAATGGTGGCGTGGGCAGCGTCAGGACAGGTTAGTGGACATACCCAACATGATGATAAGTTAAAGAAGATTTTGTTGAGCTATTCAGCGAATGGTTTGTTCCTTTATCCGCGCGAAGACGGATGCATGATAAGTTCATCAATTGATGTGAAGAGAGAAGTCAGATCTGCAGTATGAAGCAGAGTTCACTGTACTGTCAAGTTATGCCNGTAAATATAAGTTTATGAAATATAATGACAGTGTTTTGAATTTTATATTTGTTATGAAAAGATTTTGTTAAATAGGCTTCCTCCGTCCAATCTACAGTTCCCGCCTTAGTATTCCAAACTCTTAGGTTTGTTCATGATAAGAGTGGTATCAGAGCCAAGGTTCAGGATTAATTAATGAAATATTAATGAAAGAGTCATTAGGATAATTACAAAGAAATTTATAATAATAACATTAAAAATTTAAGTTAATTCTAAGTAAGTAATTAGATTCATTCAGGCAATGAGATGTATCCGAGATTATAGAAGGGAATCCATTAGAAAATGAAGAAGTAACACCCGTTGTTAATGTTAATAC